>CAUDNR010004604.1:0-20406 GCA_958430865.1 Entrophospora sp. SA101 | reverse complement strand
TTTTTTTGTTTTAGTATTTTGAAGTTGACCAATTGTTACTATAAGCAATTAATGATTATAGATGATCTGCACCGTAAGTAGAAAATAAGTATTTAAACTTTGCATAGGGATATGTGATTAGGTTATCAAATTATTAATAACATACTTAACCCAGTATTGTCATAGAATTTTTCACTAATATTTTTGAATCATAAATCATGTGCATGTGAAAATTTTTATGGTAGTGATAACTTGCAATTTTTTACATTGATAGTTAATGTTAAATGTGATCTCTCAACGGTAATGTGCGAACAAAATTATTTGTGCATTATCCTTGTCAATAAAGTATTCTGTTGTTGGTTGATTTTTTTAACAATAAATTAATGTTTGTTCATTATCCTCTTTTTTTTACTATGAAGAAATTATTAGAGCAGTGGAGCCAAATCTTGAGGTTGATGATTCTGATGAAAAGGAAGAAGTGGAAATGATGATTTTAATGGCAGAGGCCTCTCTTGTAAATGATTTTTCGTTATAGAAAACCACAAAAATTTAATGGGGTCTGATTCATTTCATCGACAATCATTTCGTCGACAATCATTTCGTCAACAATCACTTCATCGACAATTATTTCATCGACAATCATTTCATCGACAATCATTTCGTCGACAATCATTTCGTCGAAAGTTCATTTCGTCGACAGTTTATTTCGTCGACAGTTCATTTCTACAACAATTCATGTTAATTTGCATGGATTACAGTGTCACCAATTATGTTTGGAAAAGCGTGAATTAATTGATGATAACAATTGTTTATTAAGTTTATGTGGAATAGGTTTACTAACATATTTAATTTAATTAGTGGATAACTTTGGTTTTAAATGTTTATTTATTTTATTTAGTCGAAACTAATTAAAGATTTAGAGCTATGTTTAACACAAAATTTTAATCCATGATATTATTGTAATTAAAGCACAAAATTCGTCTGATAGCTTTATTGTAAGGTTTCTGGTCTAATATACCTACCTCTATATAAAAAACGTTTAAAAACCCAAATCGACAAAATAGTTTGAGCTTTGAGAAACAGTTTGGGCTAGAAACCTTACTTGATTGTCAGACCCATTTAATCATACGATTTTAATAATATCAAAAACTAATTTTCAATTTAATGATTTAGCGTAACATATGCATTGCACTGTTTAGTATCTACTACTACCATTTAATTTATTTATTATTAGTATAATTTGCATTTGTATGATTGTAATTAAGAAAGAAAAATTCAGGTAAAATCAGAGTGCTAATTAGTTTGCAAGTATACGAATGACTCAAATTTATGTATCATGAAAGGAATATTACCAATTTGTCTGATCCACTCACTCTACTAAAAAACAATAATTATTATCAATGCTAAAATATTCAATGTCGATATTGTTGCCATCACTATCATCACCTCATTTATCATTATTACAATACTCAAATTAAATGTCAGGTTGTTCATTGCTCCGAGCCTTGATAATTAACGACTTTTATCTTTTTAATATTGACATAAATTATGAGTAGCGTTATAGTACAATACATAAGCCGACGAAATGAACTTTTCGACGAAGTAAACGGGACCGAAATAACTATAATTGCACTTTAGTAAGAAATTATCTTGATGATGCACTCTCCCCATATAAACATTTCTTTGATAGACAGTTATCTCCAACAATGCATTAGCCATACGAGGTCCACATGCAGTACGTCTAAAAGGAGTTGCAAAAGCTTTATTTACTTGTTCCAATGATGAAGTTCCACGTAAATACAAAAGCTTTAGATTTATTATTAATTTTATCTAAAAACTCAAGACAATTATTAATTAATTAATTATTTATTTATTATATTAAAAATAAATACTTACCCTGCCCTTTTGATTTAGCCTTCCCATTGCAACTGTCAATGATACAAGGAATAATAGGTGCATAGTGATGATAAAATTTTTCAGGTCGCCAAAAAAAAATTGATAATAAATAGTCATCATCGGAAATTGGTGTTAAACTTCGATAAGAGTATTTTGGAGGATGATACCATTCAGAGGCATGTTTAGATGGAATTTTATCTCCTTTACAAACATATAATATCTTTTGTGATACAATTTCTATGTTTTCTGCTTGATTTTTTTTTGAATATCTGTCTATTTCTTTGGGTTATTACTTGATGTGGGAGGATGGAATACACCACTGACGCAATGATTCAAAATGATTGGCTCAAAAATCCTGGCACTCAATAATAAGCCCAAATTTTTGGAACCATATAAAAAAAATTTTATACTATGATTTTTAAGATTACATGTATGATTAAAAAAAAAAAGGATTAAAAAGAATTTAAAGAACAAAATGCACGATACAATGTAAATTTATTATTTTCCTTTGTCTCAATTGCAACTGGTGTAGAGGCGCCTATAAAGAAAATGTCACCAGGCTCTAATAATTCAGTTTGAGCATTATCACCATCGCTTACATTCAAAGTACCTTTCCCTTCGGTAACAATAATTATACTAGGACCATTTACACTGTCAAAATTTTCTTTTTTATGGGTTTCACCTCCTAACTTTGTTAAAATAATGGAAAATTCTTCTATTGGTGGATCATACAAAAGAGAAGTGGCTGATTTGTTATAATGTGTGTAAGGAAGAATTTGAGATTCTGCAGTACCAAAACGGTAAGTTAGCATATCAACAAGAACTTCAACATCTTTAAATTTTGGTGTCAATCCTGCACGAACAACATTGTCACTTGCTGCCATACATTCTATAATATCTGAAATAAGATGGATTAAATTAAAGCAGAAATGAAAATAAATATATTAATTCATATTCATATTCATTAATTTTACCTCCTGATAAATAGGCATGAGGTTCATTAGCTCCCAGAAAAATTGCTTGGCCAGGTTTTAATTGTATATAGTTCAACATGAATACACAAAAAATTCCAATATCTCCAGGAAATTGCTCATTCAATCTAATTAATAATTCATCTGAACTTCCCACTTTATACTTGATGTTATTTGATTTCAATTTTGAAATTAGACTGTCAACCTTTTCTTTTACAATATTTGGATCTGTTTTCATTACTTTGGTAAATATTTTTTTTAATGAAGATTTACTTTTTTTTAATGTTTCCTCATCATTAGAAATTTCAGAAGCTCTTTCTGCTTTTCTAAATTCCTCTACCAACTCTTCTCCAATAAGGTCACTGAATTCTTCATATCTATCAAGAAAATTTAATATTTCTTGTAATGGTCTAAATCCGCACAAAGCTTCAAATTCAGTAATAGCGATTGCTAATTCAGGCTTATGATTTGGATCTATATAATAATCAATGATATAAATTATCAAGATAGTTCTTTTTTTTTTTTTTGGGAAAAACAATCATTTATTTATCTACCTTTATATCTATTTGGATATTTTTCAAATAATATTCTTCCAAGTTCTTTATCGGGATGAGCTTGAATAGAAAGAGCTTTATTTACTGATAAAACCTTAAATAGAAATGGTAAATCTTGATTATATTTATCAGCAATCTCTTTTGTGATTAAGTCTTGATTTGATTTTATCAAATCTTTGAGAGGCATTATTTTTTTTTGATCCATAATTGCTGAACTTGGTCCATTGGGATGAGTACCCATCCAAAGCTTTAATAAAACAATATAATTGTTAGATGAAATTATTTTAAGAATAAATTTTTTTGATATTTTTTATGCCTACCTCAGCATAAGGTTTATCATTTTCAAGTATAAATCCATCTTGGACTTTAGCAAATTGTGCTACTTTACTATCAGAACCAATCTTACCCCATTCATAATTTTGAACAGCATTTTTTAAACGGTAAATTGAGGACTTTTTGGTCATAATTATTAGAAAATAATAAATAAAAATTTTTTTATAATAATTGATGTTTTCGTCAATCTTGTAAAACCTAAATATTACCACAACAAATTTTAATAAACAAACATCTTGGGCATTTTGAAACCAAACGTTGACTTGATTTTTTATTAGTTTTAATGTTTTGAAATTTTTGAAAGTTGGGTATTGAAGTATTATTAGTATTATTATGGATTAAAATTGCTTATATGAAAAATCATCTGATAAATAATTGTCTGGTTCGATTATTGCGCTTTAATTAATTTACACTACATTCGCTACATCACAATATATATATACACCATGTGGACACAGAATAACAAGAAGCTAGGTTATTCTATGACAAGCTGAAAGTATTGCTTTTGTTGACAAGATTTTATAAAAATTGCACCTATAGTTTGAAACCTTATATCTAAATAATGTCTAAATTTTGGGGGAAACCCCGTATCTATAATGCGCTTTGATATTTTGTAACTTACCTTTAACCTTTAACATCCACTGATCAGCATTTCAGAATGCATGGATGACCAATTTTATGAGACATGATGCAAAAGATTTTGCAAGTGAGATATCACTAGCGTTTGTTAGTGGAAATGAACTATACCTACCGTTTCAGGATTTTGACGAAAATTTAATACTTCAGGAACAAAGGACGTGTAAAAGAGGCGATAAATCAGAGTTTACAAAGTGACTCCTGTTTGTTCGAAGATGCGAATATCCTAGCATTGAAGTCATATATGATAGTTTTTACCTACTTAACTACTGGTATGTGGATAGACAGTCTGGCAGATACATTGGCATTTGCTATTACAATGTTTTAAAATGGTCTTAAGATCACGCAATGTTGGAACTGAAAAAACATATTAATATTAACAGGGTGTCAAAGAAGATAAATTGAAACCAAAAAAAAAACAAAACCAAGGCTGCTGATTTGCTATTACCGATAATTTCTTTCGTGGCTACGTTTATATCACCACGACGATGACAATTAATCACCACTGATTAGTTCCAGAAATTCAGAACAATGTGATCTTGTTCCTAAAGGAATACAATATGTTTCTTATTGAAAATATTTTTGTTTACCTTTTAAATCATTGATTTGTATCTGACTCAGAGATCACAAATCGATGAACAATTTTATTGTGCAAAAATTTGATTTTACATATTGTCCAAATTTAATTTTATTACCACTATTATGCTTTTTTGCATAAACAGCAATTCACTTTTATCAAGAAAATTTTTTGATGTGGTATTAGAAGCAAAAAAAGAAACTTATAGAAGATTTTTAGGGATCATATCCCGTCACTCACAATAGAACTTATTTCGTGGATGAAAATCAGGCCGATTCTTGTGAGGAAAATATTCCGTGATAAATGAAAATTATAGCATGTCTCGTTTCATAGCAAGACATATGTGTGTATTAAATGATGATTATTATTTATTATTATGATATATTATTATTATTATTAAAAATTCATAAAAGAGAATTTATTAAATTATGATTTTGATGATATGAAAAATGCATAAATAAATACATGCTATTGAATATTAAATCTTCTCTCATTTAATCAATTAAAAAGGGAAGAAAATTGGTAATATTAATTATACAAAGTTAGTGTTGAATTGATTGATATTTTTTTCATGCTTCTTGAATAATTGACGTTGAACCTATTATTTCGCCATTTCGCCATTGCCACTGCCCCCGTTGTCATTAATATTAATATCAATAATATTGTCATTATTACTATCGTTATTACTTTTTACATTAGTAATTTGATTTGATTCTTCTCCATCGTCACCATAGTCATTATCATTTTCTTCGACTATTATTTGTGTTTCATGCGTTATAGTAACTTGGGTTTCTTGGGTAACTTTAACTTGAGTTTCTTGTATTTGATTTTGTGTTAACGATGATGACGATGATAAATGTTGTTGTCGTTTTTTTTGTCGTTGCTGTTGTCCAACATTACCGTCACCATCACCGCTAATTTCATTATTGTCATCTTCTTCATTACCTTCTTCTTGGTCTTCTACTAAGTTACCATCAACATCACCATTATTATCCTTATTTAAACCCTCTAGATTTAAATTTTCTTCTTCAACATATGCTCTTCTGCTCACCGAACTTTTTTAAGAAAAAAAAAATAAACATTTGATTGATTGATTAATCTTATTCTTTCAAATCAGAGAGTAACTAAAATAACGAACCTTCGAGTTAGAGGTCTACAAAGTACCCAAAGACAATTCATATAAATATTTCCATATCCAAATGGATTTCTTTTACCATTTCTTCTAACCATAGGAACACGAATCTTAAAAAAGAGATTAATTAATTAGTTAATTAATTAGATAGATAAATAGATCTGAGTAGTAATGTTAATAATAATAAGAATAATAATGCTTTCTTTGTGTGGAAAATAAATAAAGCGTACCTGTTCGTGTGTAGTTAAATTTTGACTGATTAAATAACCATGATAGCATGTTAATCCGCCAACAGTCCACATTAAGAAAAATCCTAATATAATTAACGCAAAAGTAAACATATTACATTAAGGAAATATAAATATAAATGTATAAATAAATAAATTCCATTTTTCTTTTTTTAAAAAAAAAAGGATATCTAACAGGGACCCTCATTAGTGTTTCAACAAAATCGAGATTATTAGTTGTCTTTACTAGCAGGAAATGTGTAAGACAAAATCCCACCACATAACCACATAGTAAAGTTGATGTAGCAATAAATGTAAAAAAGGTTCTATAATTTCTTTGACCTATACAATTATTTAACCAAATACAGTGATGATCTTCGTTTTCTATTTGAAGGAAAGATGGTTTATTTTAGAATAAATCCTTTTTTTTTTAATTTTTTTTAAAAAAAAGAATGAATTGAT
Source organism: Entrophospora sp. SA101 (assembly GCA_958430865.1). NCBI lineage: Eukaryota > Fungi > Glomeromycota > Glomeromycetes > Entrophosporales > Entrophosporaceae > Entrophospora > Entrophospora sp. SA101. Next base: position 13,639 of record CAUDNR010004604.1, on the reverse strand, counting down.
GAGTAACAAACCAACACAATTATCACATTGTCGACAATGACTACATCTCGGTGGTCTATAAATCTTACAAGTTTCACAATATTTCAACCTAATAGTTTGTCCATTAACCTTAATCTCTCTAGGAAGTGGTATATTACTATATGCAACATTATTATTGTTGTTGTTGTTATTTATTGTATCATTTAGATCTTCAGTTGGTGGAAAAGGGTCAAGATTACGTGGAATAATCTATAAAATAAAAAATTATCGGAATAAGAAAAAAAATTTTTTAATAAAACAAAAAGAAAAAAAAGACTTACGCCAGGATCAGACCACGAAGTTTTTAACATGCTTGTTAGAGCTAATAAAAATAAATAAACGAATACAAAAACTGTTGCTGGTGAAACATTATAAAATAAAAAAGGACATCTATCAAGTTAAATTAAGGAAGGTTAAATTAAGAAATATAATAAAAATATAATTTTTCAAGAATTTTATAATAATAAATACTAACGTAAATATCATAAAAAGTCCAGATGGTATGACTAAAGCTGAAAATGCCACCAAAAAGGCAAAAGAATCTCTACTTGTCATTATTCTACCACCCAAGAAAAATCTATTTCTACCAGGCCAAACTTGGTATAAACGTTTTCTTTTCTTATTTATATTTTTGTCATTATTATTACTATTATTACTACTATTGTTATTGTTGTCATTATCTGTTTTAGACTTTTTAGATTTTGATTTTGAAGATGGAATAATGTGGGGCATAAGACTTGTATCAAAATCAGTAAAAGTATTTTGATTTTGGTTCTGTGATGATGATGGTAGCGGTGTTGATGATGATGACGATAAATGATAATGATTTGTAGAGGGCATTATCAGCTCATTTGGACTTATTGTAAATATATTGTTATTATTATTGATATTCATATTTAAATCTCTGGAATTAGGTAATGCACCAGATCCTGGAAGAATAAGATCTCTGTATGATGATGTTGATGTTGATTGTTCTAATATTATAGAATATGAAGGATCCTGTGAAGAAATTGGTGGTTGTTCAAGTATTATTGAATCAAATGTTATGTTGTTGTTGTTATTTTGTAAATCATTATCACTATCATATATTGGGTTAAATGCTTGATCATGTGATGTTGGATTTTCTGATATTATATAAAAAAATAAGCATTATTAATTATTATTATTTATACGAAAAGGGGATAAAAATAAATACCTATTGTAGAAGTAGATGGTGTTGTTGTTGACAGTGAAGTTTTAATTTGAGAATTAGAAAAAACAACAGGTTTACGCCTAGTTGAAGCTTGTTGTGAAATGGGTTTTCTTGGAGCAAAAAATTGCTTGGAAGGTAAAATTCCAGATGCATGACGTGAAGCTCGCGTTTGATTATTATTACTCATTTTTTTTGTTGACTGGCTATCTGACTATATAAATATGTAAATAATTTGATTGATTTTTAATAATATATAATTCACATGTATTAACATTCCTTTATTTAAAAATATAAATATTTAAAAATATCAATATTTATTAAATTTTAAATTTTATTTGACTCCGCTTGGATATACGTAAAAGATAATAATAAATTATTGAAAAAATGAAATTTTTTTTGAAAAATTTTTTTGAAAAATAAAATAACAAACATTATTGCTACTACAATTTTTTATTTCTTATTATTTGTATTAATTTTGCTAAACCTTTATTATTTATTTATTTTGAAATAAAGATTTTGTAACAATTACTCAATAAGTTGCAGATTATTTTTGTTATGCACACACGCACCACATAAACATGTCCAACCATCTAAACCTTTCCTCTCCTCTCTCACACATTATTATTTTACAGTTTATTTATTTTGTAAACATTTATCATTTATTGTTATAATTGTTAATCAATAAACAAAGAAAATCAAAAATTTTTTTGGGGGATGAATTATTGAAGAGGATAAATTATTTTCATGTACATATGATATTCTATAATACTTGCCAACATTATCGTTATATTCAGAATTTAAAGAGTCAGATGTTAATGCAGCATAGATAATATTATTTACGTTTCCATCTATTAACATATTACGGTTATAAATATAATATTAATAACTTACGTGTTTCAAGATCCCAACAAAAAATTAGCGAAGCAAATAATGAACAAACGATTAATTCTTTAATAAAAATTATTATTCTTCACCATTGAACAATAAATTTAAAATGGAATTCATAATAAACAAAACGTCATGTGGTTATGATCAAAGGACTCAATAATCCAAGTCACCTGCACATTTTTTCGTACATCAAAGTCACATGTTATCACCAATGATTATGAGAAATTCATATTTTCAATTCATAAATGATGATCAATATTTTACTTTTTCATCAAGTTCATTACTACTAATAATAATATTGTTAATAGTATTGGGAACAACAGATGTAGAATTTTCTTTTTTTTTCAAGTTCATGTTTATTGTTAATGGTATTTCTACCATGAGTTTATTAAAAACATCAATGGATCTTGTTATGTAGTCTTTGATTTTTTAATATTATTTTTAGTTTTATTGTCAATTGTTGTTACATTTTTAGTAATAACGAAGAAAATAAATTTTGAATAAAAGAAAGAAAGAGCGTGTTTAAAAGACAATAGAAGAAATATGTTTTTCTTTAACAAACAAATAAACGCACATATATATATATACACACACACTTAACAAAAAAAACTTGCAATTGAAAATTTTTCTACACTTGCAAGGAAAAAAAAACAGTATTTATTACACATTCCTTTTTGTCTAATAAATATTGTAAATATATTCTGTTCATTCAACATACTAACCATTGGCTAGTAACATGCTACTATGATGAAAAAATAATACCCATCCCTATCTTCTTTTGGCTGTAATCAACTCTTTAGAACTAAATGTAATAGTAATGTTAATATTTATAATTGTACTTTCTAGCGTTGCTTCACTGTATATACCTTTTTAGTTGCAACAAAAAAATAAATGCAATGTTTTCGAATGCTTTCATCTACTTTAGAATTACCTACCCATTTTTCGAATTACTTTGATAGAACCTAAGCCTTAGAATGAATGTCATATGTAATATATATAAAAGCCGTGCATGTGAAGGATTTCGTAATTAGCTAAAAGTAATTGCAAAGTAATAGAGGTAGACGAATATTTCGGAGGAGCCTGTGGCTCTAGGTGAGAACAACATTGGAGGCTTGAGTCAAGATACGCGTACTCTTGTATGGTGTCACGAAAGTTTATAAAATATTAAATATTAACATAAATTTTTATTCTTTGTTATATATATATATATTTACACGTCCTAATAATAATAAACCCATATCAATTTATTATAATCATCGATATTATTATTATTGCCAACAAAACAATGTAAAAAAATAGAATAATTCATAAAAATTGATTTTCTCCTTATTATTTTATATGAATGTAATATGTAAAAAAATATTTATTAAATAGTAGTAGATTGTTTATCATTTTCATTGTTATTGCTATTATTACTGCAATTACCATTGTCATTACTATTATTATTGCTATTGCCATTGCAATTGCCATTATTATTATTGTTATTATTATTATCATCATCATCTTGAATCCAAGGATGATTTAATGATTGTCTAGCAGTAGATCTTTTATCCGGGTTAAGATCCAACATTGGTAATAAAAGACTTGATATTAATGATGACTCTTGTGAACTAAATAAATATTTATCCCTTAGAACATCTGAAAGTCCCCAATGACGTAATTTGTGAATATGACGAAGCTCTCCTTTAAATAGTGATAGTAGTAGTAATAATAATGTTTTGAAAATTAATTAAACATGTAATTAACTTTAATCAATAAATCAATCATTAAACAATTAAACAAACAATCAATCAATTACCTTTTTTATTAAATATTTCATGGGAATATTTACCATTTAATGCTAAATGTTTTGGAAATATTCCTAATAATTCCACGATTTGAGCAATATGATCTATAAATTAAATTAAAAAGCAAAGTAAAATATAACAATCAATTTTTTTCCTCTTTTAGAAGAAAATGATATTGTAATAATAATAATAAAAAAGAATACTTGCCATCATCTTTATTGTATCTTGAACCTGCTTGAGGATCAAATAAATAATCACCTGTAAGTAACTCAAATGCCTACAAAAAAAATTTATTATTATTATGATTATTATTATCATCAACATCATATATAATATTTAATTATAAAATCTATCTAATTTTAATATCTTTTTACCATGCAAGCCATACTCCAGATATCAGCACTTCTGCCCCATCTACTTCCAAGAATCACTTCCGGACTTCTATATTGTCTTGTTTGAATGTCATTGGTAAAGTGGTGTTCGACCCAACAAGCATTACCTAGATCTGCAATTTTAACGGTAATTTTATCTGGAGTGGTCCATTTTGATGATAATTTGCGAGATAGGTTAGCTTGTGATTTAGTATTAGCATTTATAGAAGATGAAGTTATGTTAGAAGAATCAACAAGGGATATATCATTAAGATTACGTTCTAATGTTTCTCTGAATTATAAATAAATAAATTTGAATAGTAATAAATCATGCATTATATATAAATGAACTGATTTGATTTTAATAACTAAGGATTTTATAAAAAGAAAAAAAAAATAATGATTGTTACGTTAATGTCGTATCTATTGGAGTTTTAGATGCATCTGTCATTTCAACATCCTTAATATAATCTTCTTCGTTACTTATTTCTATTCGATCGTCGGCTACTTCTATATCTTCTATGCTTCCTCCGTTAGTTGTTATTGTAGCAGGAGTAGTAGTGGTAGGAGTATTAGTGGTAGGAGTAGTAGTGGCGGTGGTAGTGGCAGATTGTTCACCGTTTCCTTTTGCTGCTTTTTTCTTTTGCTTTGCTTTTAATTTTTTTTTTTGATTTTTGTTCATTTCTTTTGGTGAAAATGACTCAGTCACTAATGATGATTTTTGAGTGGCAGAAGTACTAGATGAAGGTGATAAGAGTGGCTGACTACCAGTTATACAAACACTGTGACCTTTTCTAGTGGAAGAAGTAGTTGATACTGGTTTTACACCAGTTGCAAGCTCATTCCTAATAACTTCCTCAACGTTATCAATACACACTAAAACATTTTCCGGTTTTAAATCAGTGTGAATTATACCACATTCTCTATGCATATAATCTAATCCCATAAGCACTTGTTTTGTGATCTGTTTGACCAAATGATGCGGTATACCACGGTGATTGTATCTTTTGATTAGACTTAATAAATTTTCACCTAGTACTTCAAAAACCATGCATACATGAACTCCATTAGGACCTGAATGTTGAAAATGATCTAAAAGTTCTACAATATGACGACGACCTGGCGCATTTAAATTTGCATCAACTATTTTCTTAAGTAATTTGATTTCATCTAAAGCTGTTTCTGTATAATGTGTTGCTGATTTTACAACTTTAAGAGCAACATGACGATCACGACTTTTTGTTATTGTTATTGTTGAAATTATAGTTATTATTTAAAAAAAAGAAAATTAATAAATATAGATTATATAAATAGATTTTAAAGTTTATTTAAAAAAAGTAAATTAAGCAAGTATATAAATATGCATATGAATATATAAATATAATATTTATATTTATAAAAAATTTTAAATGTTCTTTACCGATTATCTTTTGCGAGCCAAACTGTTGAAAAATGACCCCAACCCAATTTTCTTACAACAGTATACCTTCCTTCATTAAACACATCGCCAATTTTAATAGGGTGATAGCCTCCTGTACAGTAATCTTTCAAGTCCTCCTCATCTTCAGTTAACACTTTTGATATTTCTTTTTCTTCAGAAGAGGTGCAGGTTGACAGGGTAGTCATTGTTATTGAATTTCATTGGCCATTTGGATTGGCTATTTGTCCCAATTATGACAGGATTCGATAACGTCACACATTTGATCTGCGTGTGACATAATCATTTTAATTGAAATTTTTTTTAAAGAAAAAAAAGTATTATATAACTATTTTAATCAGAAAAAAAAAACTATTGCAAATCATTTAATAATGATATTTAATAAATAACAATTGATACATAACAATTAATAATTATGAAACTTTATTATTTGGAGGAGAAAAAATTACGTGATAACTAAAAATTTTCCAAATTCGCTAAACAAGCACGTGGTAAACAATAAGCAATTGATTAAACTATTATAGAAAATTGATTAACAAATCATTTTTAAGCGTATCTTTCTATAGGTTAAAAAATTTAATAATAATAATAATAAAAAAAGATGTCTATACCCAAACCAAGTTGGGCTGATGAAGTTGGAGAAGAACTTGGTAAAAAGTTTGTTATATACATTAAAAGATCACGTTTTTTTAAATCTGGGATATTTATTTATCAATTCTTTTTTTTTTTTTAAAAAAAATTTAACAGATCAACTTCCACTCGAAAATTTTGCTGATGAAAATGTTGTAACCATTGTTACTGAACAAACTAATGATGAGGGTAAAAAAGTGAAGGTGAATATTTAATGATTGATGAGATTATATATTTAGTTCAATTTTATGAAAGCTTTATTTATTTTTTTATATATATTGTTTTTTTCAGATTACTAGGAAGATCAAAAAAACTTTGATTAAAGAATATGTGAATAAATCAGTTGCTGAGAGAAAGGTATAAATGATGATGATGATGATGAATATGAATGTTTAAATGCTGATTATTATTTATTAATCATTTAATCTATTAAAAAAAAAGAAATGGGCAAAATTTGGAGAAGAAAAAGGCAAGAAGCCGGGTCCAGATCTTAGAACAACAACAATTGGTGAACAAATTTATTTGAAACTTTCTACCACAGGAAAAGTAATACATATATACATACATACATGCATACATACATACATACACATACATATATGCTTGAAGGCATAAATAGTAGATCAATTAATATTAATTATTTTGCTTGGTAAAAATAGCATGGAGAATCACCAGAAGAAGCAGATGCAAATAAGAAAAAACAATTGTTAATGTCTAAAAAGATTCTTTGTCGTATATGTAAAGGGGATCATTTTACATTGAAGTGTCCATATAAAGACACATTTAAACCAATAAATGATTTAACATCTGATTTACAAGATGCAAACAAGAAAACAGGTATGTTATTAATTAAATTATTAAAGTTACGATAATAATTAATTAAATTATTTATTCATTTATTTATAGCAACAACTACAGAACCATCATCAACAGCAGAGCCACCATCTGATAAATATGTTCCTCCAAATATACGTTCAGGAGCATCTAAACCAGCAAATGCTGGCGAATCAATGAAAGAAAGAAGAGGTGATGTTAATTTTATTATTATTATTTTATAAGAAAAAAATAAAAAATTAACATTATAAATTTATATATAGATGATGCATCTATCCGTGTTACCAATTTATCTGAAGATACTACTGAGGGTGATATACATGATCTTTTCCGTAAATTTGGAAGCATTTCACGTATTTACCTTGCTCGTGACAGAGAAACAAATGTTTGTAAAGGGTTTGCATTTGTTAGTTTTAATTCACGTGATGATGCATCGAGGGCTTTAAATGCTATTAATGGATATGGATATGATAATTTGATTTTAAGAGTTGAATGGGCCAGGTAAACAATAATTATTTCTTTAAACGAGTATTTAAAAAAAATTTTTTGGCAGAAAAAATTTAATTTTATATTTTCAAACTTTTTTTGCTAGATCATCATCATAAATATATATTTTTTTTTGTTGTTGTCATTATTATTATTATTATAATTATAAAAAGTAATTTAATTAATGCAAAGAAAAAGATTAAATAAATAAATTTATTTATTAAAATATTAAATAACTTCTAAATTATGTGGGGGCTTTTCAATATAAACCAGGCCATATTATGAAGTAATTTACTATTTTTAAAACTTTAAGCCAAAAATGTTTTACATGGGAGGTTACATATAGCAATGATATTTACTCAAAATTACTTTTTTCACAATATGGTCCGCTCCTATTGGAAAGCCCCCATATTATCACCACCACATTATTAAAATAAATTTTATTGATTAATTAATTAATTAAAAATATGTTACAGTAATTTAAATAAAAATAGCTGAATAGTAATAATAATAAATGGCTAGGAAAAACTTATTATTAAGTGTTAAAATATCTCTAGTTTTAATAACAATAATATAATTATTAGCATAGTTAAGAATTCAATATTAAAAAATAAATAACATTTACATCAATTATAAATATATATGTGCTACTGCACTATATCTACTTTGTTAACTGAAGATGCATCTCGAGTAGCAGCTTTTGCTCCACAAGTTGTACTATGGGATAAATTACTATCAATGCTATTATAAATATCACTATTATTACCTTTATTATTATTCTTAATATTGTCATTATCAGGTTTTAAACATATGTAAGTACTCAAGAAACAAGGATCTCGAACTATTTGCCCAGTTGTATAACGTTCTTTTGGATTAGGCTCTATTATTTTTGACATTATTCGACGACGATTCTACACAAAGCAAAAAAAAATTTTTTTAAGAAATATAATAATTTAGTCATTATCATCATGGAAATTTTTATGATTATTTACATCAGTTAATCTTTGAAAAACAGTTAAAGCTTTTCCATGTTTTTTTGCTTCAAGATAAGCATGGTAATTGGGATCTTCGGCATCTTTGGCAATTCGCCATAAATGTTGTCCAGTGATCATAGCCATATAAATAATACCACAAGCCCAAACATCAACAAGTCTAGGATCAAACCAATCTTCAATAAATTCCTCAGGAGCAATATATGGTTCACTACCAGATATACCATGTGACAAATGAACTTGAGTTTCCCATGCCATACGGAAACATTCACTATTACCAAAATCAGTGATCTTTAAACAACCTTTTGAGGTTAACAAAAGATTTTCTGGTTTAAGATCACTAATAAATAATAAATAAATCAATATTATTGTAAGAATAAAAAATAATTAACTAATTATACATAATTTATAAATGTAATTATCACTAACCGATGAGCAACACCGTTATCATGTAAATATTTTACACCATTGATTAGTTGACCAAAAAAACAACCAGCTTCTTCTTGTTCCAATGAGCCACATGAGGTAATCAGTGAATATAAATCACCACCAGGACAATATTCCATTACTTCACAATAATTTCCTTGTGTGTCCTGAAGTAGATCCAATGTATTAATGACATTAATATGATGGAGTGAGGAAGAAATACAAAATTCAGAAGTTAATCTTTTTATATATTTCTTCGGTGGTTCATTGTGCCTTTTCTTAAACTCCTATTATTTTAAAAAAAAAATTTAAATAAATATACAACTGTCACTTGGTCATGTGATCAGGGTTATCAAAACACAACAATTTGGATTTTAGAGTAAAGAAAGAGGTGAGCAACCTTAACAGCAAATAGCTTTTCGCCATGTACTTTTGGTACTGCTTTATGAGCAACTCGAACAATACCAAACGCACCTAATATATGAAGTAGAAAAAAAAGTTTTTTGTTGTATATATTAATAATTAATAAACTTACCAAATCATAAAATTAAATAAATAAATAAATACCCTTTCCAATAATTTCTTGAGGTTTTCCGTATTTTTCTAATAATGAAGATTCAGAACTAGACTTTTTAAATGATGGTTTTACAATATCAGCATTATTATTATCATCATCATTATTATTTATAATTTGCTGATGTTCTTCAACAGGAACATGATGAATAATTCCAAGTTCTCTTAGGAAGTTTGGCAATCTGTGAGTTCTCTTGGAAGGTTGTAAACAATGAACATGAGAGCCGTCAGCATTTTTTCGAAAACGTACATTTTGTTGTTGAGCCGTTATAGAATTACTGGCGCGTGAACTATGATAAGTATCGGAAGATTTAATAGACGAGGCTTTGGAATGATTTTCAGCTTCAGATTCGTTACAGATAATGTAAGATGCCTTTGAATCATTTTGATGTTTTGCTTTTTCAATATTATCAACATGAAACATTTTTTGTAAAGTGTTATGTATTTTATTTCCAGCATGCTTTGTTTCTTTTGAATGAACATTAGGATCGCTAGGTTTAATTTCGTCCTGAACCATTGTTTCGTCAACAGAAGATTGATTGGGTATGTTGTTGTTGTGAATGTGGTTAAGAAATAGCTTCTAATTGATAATTTACGTTTGTTGAAATTTTTTTGTTCTAAATAAAAATTTTAAATTACGTGTTTTTTTTTTTAAAGAAATATAACTTGGTTACACGAATTCTTTATTAAACAAAAAGTGAGTATTTGATTTCTAAACAATCAATATTATATTTCAAGTTACTAATCGAGAAATAAAGAGCTATTTTAAGCCAATTAAAGAGATACACTTTAATTATTTTTGGCTTCCTTGTGTGAGGAATGAAACCTCGAACAGCCTTTCTCACCTGACTAACTAATACTTATTTAATAAATATTAATTATTTTTGTATAAAAACTGAGGGAACTTTGATTAATTCGAGAAAAAAAGATGACGAACGTTCTAACGAAAAATTTAATTTTTCTACCTTAATTTATAAAAATAATTTGGTAATAAAAAAAAACTATATTCCAAAAATTAATTTAGATATTAGTAATATATTATTATGACGTAAATAAGAGAGATTTGTTATGAAAAATAAAATTATAAATATCCAAGAATATTTTTTATAAAATTTTGTTTAAAACCGAAAAGATAAATAATTTGATGAAATATTTACATTATTAAACGTTAAATAAAGATTCATGGCATAATATAAAAGATGTTTCATTATAATTTTGTGCACTTTTTTTTTATTATGGGCATGTGAATCAACAGTAATAAACACTTGGACATTTGACCAAAATTTTCATATTGTGCTAACTTTTTACCTGAACGCCAGATTTAAACTTTTGGTAATTGGATCAAAAAAGGAAATGCTGACGGTGTAACAAGATTAGATTGATGATAAGATCAATCTAAATTCTAGATTGACTAAATTTTGTGCCTTTCTTTTCGTTATAATAAAGAACTAACTGTATTCAATCGTTCATCATCATCACAGGGATTAAGGGAATGCTAAGAATGCATCCACATGTTGGTTGGGTTTTTTAAAAAAAGTCATTCATGTAAAAAACTTGTGGCGTAAATATTGGTAATAATTTTATTTTCCTTTAATGTTTAATTCGTGATACGTGAGACAACTGATGCTAATATTAAAGCAGTGTGTTCGAGTGCTTGGCCAATTAATACCCAGATAATCTGTCAAATTAAAATTTAGCGCTTGGATAATCGATGATTGCTCGATTATTCACCGAATATCCGCTGAATATCCGCCGAATAAGGCTCTGAACGAATCAATGGAATTCGAGCCGATTCGAATCAACTAATTTTGATTCGTTTCATGCGAATCTATTTGACTTGGCTCGAATCTAATTCAAATTCTGGATAATTTAAAAAGTTGCCTTTGGAAATAAATGTTTCGAAAGTCCAAAAAATATTTACCTAGTGCAATGATTGCATTTGGCCTTCCATCTACAACTGTAATAATATAACTACACACTTCACCTCTTGTTCTTCTTTGAACACATTGCACCGTGCCTGTTGAAGGGGCATCATTTTCAACAATGCAATTGTCGTCGTTCCTCATTGTTTGTTTATTATTTAAATTTAAAACAATGAATTCATGCAACTGTAAATTATATTGCTTTTATTTGTTATCGTTATTAATATTAAATATGCAGAGTTTCTATACGTAATACAAATTCGAATAGAAACCCTGTTAATATGACATGATTCGATTCGATTCGTCCGTAACCTTACCGCTAAATATCTTACTCTGAAGTCTGCGGAGATAAAATAGTATGTTATGTATTTATTCACAATAAAAAAAAAAAACTCTTTTCACCCAATGAATAATATTCAATGAATATTGGTTAATCAGATATTTGTTTTTTTCATTGATTGATTTGATTGACCAATATAATAAGTTAAAAATGAATATTCAATGAATCAACATATTGTGTAACTGAGTTGAGATAAAACGTTAAATTTAATTTATCTAATTAATTAAATTTAAAATGAAACAAAGCCTCAGTCACTATAATAGGAAAAAGTAATAATACAATAATGAGAAGGGTGAAGTCTTTTGCTGCTCATATATTGAAGAAAAGGGTGGTTCTAAGAATTCAAGTTGTATATGGAACTTGATGGAAGAAACTGAAATTGTAAAAGCTGGAGAAAAATCTAAAAGGTGCTATTGGAAAAATCATGGAAATTTTCTGGAATTTAAATTCAAATAATGGGCTGATTTTTTTTATTGTTTTTTGAAAAAAATATTGATAATTTTGATAGAGTGTAAAATGATTAAAATATTTTGTTAACAATGAATATTCACTGAATACTTACTGAATAATCATTCACTCAATAATCAATTTAATAATTGAATGAATACCCAAATATTTTAATTGATGATCCGCGAATGAATGAGTTTGTCGTATGTTAAAATAGTAAAAAATAGGAGATTTCATATCAAATGATCGGCAAAAAAATCTAGGTGCTGATTTTACTATTAAAAAATTTTACTTTATGATCTTTTACAAGAAAAATAGCACTATGCTTTTGATCCTCAATTTTATATCCCTTTATTTTATAAGATGGAATAAACATCATAGAATATATTGGTACATTTTTTTGATTTTTAATCAGAAAATAAAAAACTTTCCTTTGTAGCACCTGTAGATTTTTCATCTATATGGAATTTCCCTCACAAATTACTATAGAAATAATCAACATCTTCCTCATTCATAAACGGATCATCAATTAATTATTCACCAAATGATTATCCCAAAATATTAAGTTTAATTGATTGAATGAATATAAAATGAATGTATATATATGGGCACAATCTCTATTAATATTAATATCACTCGACGAATATAACAGTATGCGGGGAATTGTCATGCTAACCAAATTTAGAAATCATTGGTAGATTTTGCAAATAGTTTCCAAATTTGATTAGCACTGATAATTCTGCATACTGAATTTTTTATAGCTCAGTCATCTATATAGAACTGACCAATTTTATGCAGCGTTTTTGAAGCCTATCACATGGACACATAGAGCACCTTTGGACTCAAACTCTTCATAATTTTATAGTAAATACCAAATAATAATTCTATGAAAAGTTGGATGTAAAATATTTATTACTTAAAAAGTTATGGTGGTTTTGAATATATATTAGTAACTTTCTATGTTGACCCTAAATTTTTGTCACCTCTCCCGTAGATTTTTAACTATTAAGGGATGATCTTCACCCAAAAATTTTTCTTTTTTCTTATTTAAGAAATTTTATTTCCTGAATTGGAGATGATATTCTAAAATTGAAATTTCGTCACCACCACATTCCCGCACTGAAGGTTTGGCCGCGTAACTCAAATGAGCACTTGGCTAAACTGACCAAACTATTTAGTCATATGCAGTGTTGGAAATTCGTCGATCTTATGATCTGCAAAAAAAAATTTGTGCACATATGAACACAAGAAATTTTTATTTAAATAAAATTCGTAAAATTACAAATTATAGAAAT
>CAUDNR010004603.1:31872-45013 GCA_958430865.1 Entrophospora sp. SA101 | reverse complement strand
CCTGTTGATCCTGTAGATCATTATCTCGTTTCAACGGATTTAGGTGGTCAGTCCCATAGATCCGTTGAAACGAGGTTTGACTGTATGTTTGATGTTATCATTGACATAACAAACAATTGCATCACCCAAGTAGTAATAACATCAAGGCCATTTAAAATGAAACTTTTAATAAATGCATGTCTACCCAGATCACTGGAATTCACAAAATAATTATTCTTCCTGATTATCAATTATGGTTCCTTATGAATAATAAATCTGACGTTGATCACAGATATCAGATTTAATTAAAATTTTCCTGTCACTAACATGCGCTATGTAATTAGACATCATTCAACACTGTAAACTTTTTTTCACAGAAGAAAGGACTTGAACAAGTTGGAAGGCTTTGGACAAAACTTTCCCCTATCTTCCTCTCAGACCAGGCTTGGCTGTTACCATATAGGCATTGATAACTGGCAAAGATCAGCATTTGTGTGATGATTGCTTTGTGTTATTGCTAGAATAAAGTTGGTGTCTACAAATGGTTCAAAATCCTCCAATTTGGAAGGTTGCAACTTGGGAAGTTGCTGTCTTGGATTTTCCCTGTATTCGGAGTTTTGAGTCCTGGATTGCTGTCTTGTTGGTGGCATGCCTGCTCACCAACAACCATACCCTATTTAAATAACAAGTTCAGTTGGTAAATAAAAATAAAGAGAAACAGAGAATTTATGAAAATGATAAATTTATATATAACATACAAACAGATCTAAACCATTTTATTTTACAGCTTTCACTTTGATGCCAGTGATCATGGTGACTATCACAATAGGAGTGGGCAGAATCAAACTGCCACCTTTATACTTGTAAGATACATGCTCTCATTGAGCTACATTCCTTTAACCTAAGGTGAGTTACGTGGGCAAAAGCCCCCATTTAAAAACAAGTTCAGTTGGTCAAAAGAAACAGAAATTTGGGAAAATAATTAATTTATAATTTAACATACCAAATAAAATTCAAACCATTTTATTTTACAGCCTTCCTCCTAACATCAGAGCACAAATGCAATTTCAGGGCTACCAACCCTGCACTGAATTGCAATTGAAACAAGTTGAAGATTCTTGTTGCTTTGATGGATCTGGATGTTTACATGGCACTACAATTCATCAGCAGAGTTGCAACTTGGTCACAGTGCCATCCTTACCCTAGAGGTAGGATTTTTGCAGGAAATTTTTCAGCCAGCATGCCAGCAGCCTTCTCTGGTCTGAGAAAATTAGTGAAAATGTCATTCACAATTGATGCAGTCTCAATAAATTCCAGAACCACGTCCCCCCTGAAAATTTAACAACATCATTGTATCATCGGAGCACACTAGTCTGATTAACCTTTTGTCACAAGGAATGTGTAAGAATGACTGTAAAGTGTTCAGATAACATGCATGCTTAAATGTCTGCCAATTTCCGATAATCAAACATCTCATATTTAAATTGTTTCTTTTTCAACGGTGTGCTGTCTTGACATCTTGTAATTATATATTTACATTAATATTAATATTGATTACGCAAAGCAAAATACCAATTGTTCATTTGTCACCTTGGACTCAAATAGATTGTTTTCCCAAAAAAAAAATCAATTGTGTCAACAAAAAAAAATCTGTGCAATATTCAACCCTTCAGGACATACTGTCACGAACATATTCTCAAGAACAAGAGCTTTCGAATGATACAAAGACTACAATATTTTAATTAGTATAGTTTTGAAATAAATTGAAAATATATTTTAGACGCAAACTTTTGTCCACCAAGTGTAGATATTACAATCATTGATGATGATGTAAATGTGGGAGGAGAAAGTGATAAAAGTGATGATGAAGATGAAAATGAGGGTGTTGATGAAGATGAAACAATTAGAATAGAAAATAGTGAAGAGTGGTATTGAAAATATATTTAGTTTTCTTTTTTTTATGGAATTTAAAAAAAATAAATATTTTTTTTAAAAAAAAAATGCATTAAATTTGAACGGCCTTATAAATTACACCATTTATTTAGTTTTATTTCATATAAATTAACTTTTACATCACAAAATAAATTTTATCAGAACATCATCTAATTAAATATTTTCATTAAAAAAAAATTAAAAGTAATAGTAATGTCATCTAAAAGATTCCATGGTAGAAAAAATAAAGAATTCGTACCCGAGATTGCTGAGTAAGTGTTTATTAAAAGAATGGCGGTGATGGTTATCACGACTTGTCGTTACTCTAGTTAAATTGAATTGTGTTAATTATTTATATTTATTTACGACTATACCATTTTCAGAAGGATCAAAAAGAAAAAACATATATGATGTTGAAGAAAGTGATGACGAGCATGAAGATTCTGAGGACGATGAATATTCCGAAGATGAAGACGAAAACGATAAAAATCGTCAAGAAAGCAATAAAAATAAAATCAATAAAAAAGATTTTACGAATGCATTCAACAACATATCTAACAATTGCAAAATGCGCTTAAAGTCCGGGAAGATAGTTGAGGACACTTTGTTTGAATACGCCAAGAATTTGGAACATGAAGAGTAAGTAATTATTTAAAATTTAATTTGATTTTCTTTTATTTTGTCAATCACAATTATGATTTATGATGCTGTCATGTTTTATTAGCCATACGCATTCGTATATAATAAATTGTAGCGATGAGAATGTGAAAAAATTATTCACTAAACAGGAATGGGATGAATTGACACAAGAAAACCTAGAAGCCTTCGAAATTCCAGATGATATATTGGGATACTTAAAATTTTATAATCAAGATACAATAGAAGGTGTTAGACGAAACCATATCTCAAAAATGATGAAACTTATGACACTAATTCCCATTTTGATTACGAATGGATACATTTATCTGTTGGAAGTGTAATCAATTTGTGGGAAAACAAGGACTCACCATTATCTCGTACACAATACGAGAATTGGTGCTCGGTCAATTTATTTGGGAGTTGTTTGGATTTTTGTTTTAGAGATTATAAATTAGGAACAGATGTAAAAAGGTTATTATTTTTTTTTTTAACAATGTGATTGATCAATCATTATTCTTTGAATGTAACTTTGTATACTTTAGAACGGATTCGCCATCAACAGCTAGTGGTAATCGGAAGAATCGTGCGAAAGAGAAGGGTGCTAGAAAAAGGGTTGGACGCAAAATTGATGGTATAATTTACAACATTGGAAAAAATCTTGAATTAGGTGTATTTGAATCTGCCAGTATTTTCGAGGACGAACATGATAATAAATATCTTAAAGAAAGTTTTAAATTGCCAAAATCAATGAGAGATATTTATTGTGGTTTGGCTAGATACATAAAATATGAAGAAGAAAAATGCAATTCGTCACAAGTGATAGGAATACTACACCTTGGCCTAATGGTGCAGTTTTCAAAGTTATGGAGGGCAAATGGTTTAATTGCAATATATAAAAAAAGCAATAATGTGAATTATTTGTCACCAAGGTTCACAAAACTTGGTCTTAATGATTATTTGAAGCTATTAGCTAAAATTTATTCTTATAAGGTAAAAAATATGTTCTTGAATTTGCAATCTTATTTTTTTTTATATATAACTTATTAATTATTTAAGCTTCTTAAACAGCAAATAACAAAGAATAATCTTCAGATTTTGGGTTTATGTGATCCAGCTGAGGAAAGTGATTTATTAGAAGAATTAAAAAATATAGATCGTGAAAAAACACCGCCACCTACAATAGAATACTTTATAGATTGCTGGATGACTCCAGTTAAACCGAACCATCTAATCCAGTCCAACCTAAAAAGGATCAAAAAACAAACAAAACAAGTTTTCTTGAAAGATTAAAAAGTGCGAAGAAACAATGTAATAGTATTCATTTAGAAATTTAGTGTTTGAATATTTAAAATTCTCAAATTATCGTAATTCTATTAATTCTAAGTAATTATAATACATTGAATAAATAAACAATATTCTGATTATTAAATAGATTGACGTAAAGAATCCCTTGTTATCAATGAAATACTTGATCATTTGGCTTGCTGAATTGGTTCATTTAGTAGACAACTTGTATAAAATGGTCCAGGATGCTTATATCTGACATGAACTTGACGATTTGATATATCCTGCCTTTTAGCTTCTGCTAGTTCGATAAATTCTTTTTTTTTTAACTGTATTGAACCTAAAATATTCCCAGAAACAATCATGAATTTTTTCATAAGTTAGTCTATAATTTCCATCAATTCGGCACAGAATTCAGGGGTATCGTCAGTGACTTGAGGTCTTTCACCATTTAAAATATCTGATACAAAAGATGATTATGTTCTCTATCATGAAAAGGGTTCTTTCCTAAACTATAAATATCTGTATATGGTTTTTTAATAATACTTCAGGCGCCTGGCATGGAATCACTCCAAATTATCTTTTTTATCAATTACTTGTTAACATAATCTCAAATCTCCTGTTATGGTCAACGTAATACTACCGCCGTGCAAGCCATTATTAGTGATTATATTCGATATCCGGTTGCTAAAATAACATTTCAAATTATTATCTAGCCTCTTTCGTTTAGTATAAATAAAAATTCGAATATAAAAAAGGATAATATTGCTTAAAAAGAATCACTTTTTGGCCAAGTGAAAGAACAATCAGCCGTCTAATTAAAATTTTATATTGATATTTCGGGTCTTGTTTATAAGAGTAGAGTTTCGTTTTTTTTGTTTTATTCGAACTACTCATTTTATTCATTTTATTCGAATTACTCGCTTTATTCGCTTTATTCGCTTTATTTGAATTATTGGTTTATTCATTTTATTCGAATTACTCGATTTATACGTTTTATTTGCTTTATTCGTTTTAGCAAATTATTCGTTTATTCAACAAAAATTATTATTGATATATTAATATTAATATTAAGACTGAAACTCGATTAATATTAAATGCAGTTATGGTAATGGAAACCAAAGATTTAAACATTTTGTTGCTCAACTGAATTGTTGGTGAAGGATGAGATCAAATCAAAGGTCAAACGTTGTAATGAGTCTTTTTTTCTTTTTTTTTGCAGGAGCAACTTCTTTCAATTGAAAGCATGTTGACTTGTCTCAAAATAATTATCTACAGTCTTGTGGTAAGAAATTTCAAAAAGGAAAATATTATATTGTATTTATATGTATATGCTGTACATAAAATAAGGACAAAATTATCAACTAAAAAAATAATGAACCAAAGCACATAAAGAATTTCTTTGAAGTCTTAATCATGGTATAGCAAACCGACCAACACTCACCACTACAACCCTTCAGTATTGCAACAAACTTTTAATGCCATAGTATTTCTAAAACCATTTAACTTCGCTGAAGATTTTTCTTGTAATCATACATGTCAAATCATTCATTGGTTAAAATAACAATCTTATTTGAATGGAAGCTTGCAATACCATAAATAACAAACCACACCAACAAGTGACGAAGTCATAGTCATAAATCATATATTCTAGATTTAAATGATAAAACAGTAATTGATGATAGGACATGACAATTAGATTGTGAAAAGTCTTGAAAAAATTTTTTTTTTTTAAAATGAAATGAAAAGTTTGCATACAACTTATCTGGAAGTTTTGTGTATACTTGAAATAACATTTTACTATTGCTATCATCATTATTAAAAAGATTTAAATTCAAAATTGATGATGAAGTCTTTATAATTCCAGTTCATGTACTTTTTTTCATTTGTGGTAGAGGCATTTTTTATAAAGGAAAACATGTTTCTTTAATTTAAAAAAAAAGCAATTGAATTAGAAAGACAAGGAGACCACCTGAATTAATAAAAATTAATTATTTGATTAAACTCTTGGAATATTTACACTTGTGGTTTGTTGTTGTCATTATCATTATCATTAATCATCAATCATCAAATAAGCAGATGTATAGATAAAAAGCATCTTTTTAAATTTTTGACAATCTTCATTTTAGTATGTAACATAAAATATTTTATTTATATGACAAAATTTTAATATTATAAATTCGATTTAAACATTAATTTATTTTCAGAAGTTTCTTTCCTGTATTCTTTTACTAATGAAGAAATTTGTTTGAACTTTTGATCAGATGAATCATTAAGTAATTGAAATAATATTGATTCTGAAGATGTAACTGATCCACCAGCCTGTTGTATATGCTATAATGCATACCAATATATATAAAACTGTGTGAATAAAAAGATCATACAATAATAATAATGATGTTGAAAATAACATCAAACAACAACAACAACAACAACAAATAAAAAATCACAACTTACATTTAAAGCAATCTCAATCTCTGGATAATTCATTGATGATACACCATCAGCTAGAACATGAATATCATAATTATTCTCAATTAGATCTAAAGCTGTTTGTAAAATACAAACATGTGCCTTTGAGCAAATAAATAATTGGTTGATTAATTAATTAACATAATAATTTTAATGAATTATTTAAAAATATCTTCCAAAGTAATATAAATAATAAATAGTTTACCTCAATTCCAAAAAGTACAATAGATTTGATATTATGATTTTTTAGAGCATTTTCAATTTCTGGAACAAACATTGAAAATTTGGTTTTTTCTGCTACAACTTTTGCATTTTTAATATCAAGATCTTTAACTGTGCTTCCAAGTCCTAATTAATTAACCAATTAATCAATATAATTATTTTAATGAAATTATATAATTTTTATTAACGAGAAAATGTTCTTTGCACCTTTTGGATGCTTTATTAAATAAGTAAAAATTATTGTATTGTTAATTTTGTTAGAATTGACTTTTTGATTTTTACAAATTGTATGAATATTTTTAAAATTCTATAATAATAAATTCATTCGAACCTGTTCTGAAACAAAAATCCAAACGACTTCCAAATAGGTTGACCGAGTACCAATTTTCGTATTGTGTACGAGATAATGGTGAGTCCTTATTCTCCCATAAATTGATTACACTTCTAATAGATAAGTGTATCCATTCGTAATCATAATTGGAATTAGTGTCATAATTTTCATCGTTTTTGAGGTATGGTTTCATGAGTTTGCTTCTAACACCCTCCATTGTATCTTGATTATAAAATTTTAAGTGTTCCAATATATCATCTGGAATTTCGAAGGCTTCCAGGTTTTCTTGTGTCAATTCATCCCATTCCTGTTTAGTGAATAATTTTTTCACATTCTCATCGCTACAATTTATTATATACGAATGCGTATGGCTAATAAAACATGACAGCATCATAAATCATAATTGTGATTGACAAAATAAAAGAAAATCAAATTAAATTTTAAATAATTACTTACTCTTCATGTTCCAAATTCTTGGCGTATTCAAACAAAGTGTCCTCAACTATCTTCCCGGACTTTAAGCGCATTTTGCAATTATTAGTTATGTTGTTGAATGCATTCGTAAAATCTTTTTTATTGATTTTATTTTTATCGCTTCTTGACTATTTTTATTGCTTTCGTCTTCATCTTCGGAATATTCATCGTCCTCGGAATCTTCATGCTCGTCATCACTTTCTTCAACATCATATAAGCCTTTTCCTTTTGATCCTTCTGAAAATGGTCTAGTCGTAAATAAATATAAGTAATTAACACAATTCAATTTTTTAAAATTTGACTAGAGTGACAATGAGCGGCGATAACCACCATTCTTTTGATAAACACTTACCCTTTTCAACTATTTCGTGCGTTTCTTTCCTTCTTTTTATCTCTTTAGGTTCTTTAGGTGGCATTTTTTTAATTTTAAATTTTTTTTTTTTAAAAAAAAAAGACAGTGTCAAAGTAAATAATTTTTTTTTGAGAAAGATTTTTAGAATTTATTTAAAATAAGAATAAATATTAATTATTGTATACATTGTAATTGTAATTATTAATATGATAATAATAATGAATAATTATGAATAATTATGATAATAATAACGAATAATCTTTTCACGGTCAAACGATATGTCACAGGAAGTGTAATAATAATTACAAATATAAAATAGAAAATCCGGCTCGTGTATCCAATCGGTTTTTTAAAATATCTCATTATTTTTATAACAAATTCAAACATCATTACATTATAGCTTTCTAATGAGCCCTCGCCCATATTGATGGAGGCTTTCTATGTCAAGCTATATTTATTCAAAAACAGCATTACTTTTTACTTCAAAGCTATGATTTTTTTACTTTATAAACTTGAAAGATGTAAAATATTGTAAAATTTCATATAGGTATAGCTTTATGTGGATTGTTGTTTATTAAAGTTTAGTGAAAATGGCAAAAAAATTAAATTTTGATAAATTTATTTAAGCTCCGTGGAATTTCTCCACAGGTGAAAGCGGGATGAACAAGTCGAATAACTTCAGACAAGCAAAATGCTTTAATCAATGTTAGCATTTGACCATTAGCCGTCCAACATTATTAGCCAAAAATGGCCAGAACGGTCAAAACAGCCAAGACAGTGAAAATTTATTTTTTTATAAATTGGTGATTTTCCGCAAATCATCATCTGTAATCCATGACCCAAAGGCCAGTCTTTTTAAAGAGTCATCTCATTGGCTCAGGCGCAGTGATTCACTAGTAGTGGTTGGTCAAAAATGGCAAAATGTCAACAATGGCTTTAGCAGTCTCCTTTGACAATGATGTATTTCCATAAATCCCAGAGCCACATATCCCCTGGAATTCAATCGCACCATTGTATCTCAGGGCAAGCTAGTCAGATTTGGATGAGGAGCAAAAGAACGATTGTAATTGTTTAACTATTAGTCTCCATATGATAATCAACGTTGCGTATCGAGTTTCTTGGTGTTTCCAAATTGTCCAAGCATGTGCAGTTTTCCGTATGAGAGATGTAGATCTCCAACAGCTGTGTTGCCTTTTTCGCCACTGATGTTCCTTAGTTTCTTATGATTGTTTTTTTCTAGTCTGACATTCATTTTTATATTAAAATTTTTTAATTCATAATGAAGAAAAACATCTCATTATTTTTACAATGAACTTGATGATTAATTAATGTAAAGAAAAACTTTCTGACAAATACCTTTTCATATTGAAAAGGTGTTCTTCATATCAAGCTATAGTTATTCAAAGATGGTGTTGCTTTTTCACTTCAAAGCCGAGATTATTCCTAGTATCTAATGATGTATGACAAAACTTTTGATTTTAGTCATTGACGTAACTAAATTATTGACTAGAGGTAGTTTCCCACTAGGCCATTTTGACGATTTGACTAAGGTAAAAGCACTTGATGTAATTGAAAATATTTGACGCAAGTAAAATGCTTGATACAAGCAGCAATAATGATAATGATAAAATAGGATTATCAAAAGTGTAAAAATGTGTGCCCCGAGACGAATAAAGAATTATTATATCATTCTCTGTATATTGCAATGTTGCAAGAAGAATAATTATCATGGGAAGTTTCCTCTTTTCTGCAAATTAAAACCATTCTTTTATTATTACATTTCATAAAATGTAAATTTTTTTTCGAATGTTAACTTTGAAGTTAGCTACGCGTAATAGTGATACGCAATAATATTAATAGTATGCTTGAGCTGTCTTTAGTTTCTGAGTTTGAAATAACATAGATTGATCAATATTGGTACTTAGAACGAACGACCTTTACATAACACATAAGACAGGCTTTAGTACATGTTTTAATTTTGTTTTCTATTTTTATCACTTTTAAATTTTCAAAGAATTTCTTTTATTATTATTGAATCACGATTGTTCTTCAAATAAAAAATGTTGTACGAAAAAATTGTTGTTACACGCCATTCAATTCTCCGCTCCACAAAGAAAAAGTTATTCTCATTTATTAAAACACTGATTCAAAATTTTATATTTTTATATAATGTCACATGCTCAAATATTATCATCGTTATCACTAGAAATAAGGGAATTTGTATTTAAAATTCATAATGAAATGTATAATAATACTCAGGTTAATAATTCTGATGAAGTAAAAAAGATTATTTTTTTTCATTAGTCAACAAAAACAAGGAGCTTTCTGAAAATGAAAAAGAATATTGTAAGGAAAGGTTTATTTATAACTTTGAATTAAGAAATGCAAGAGATAAATTAGGCAAACCAAAAGAATGTAACAAGTGTAAATTGACAAGATACTCTGATAGGTTCTGTGAAGGTTGTATCAGTTTACAATTACAGAGTCTTTTCACCACTTGGACATCTGGAAATAACATAGTTGACAACTTTATTCAACAATGTCAAATGAAATCTTCTCTGCCAAACTATATTTTAGAATGGATACCTTTTGAACAATTTGAAAAAGTAACAAAGTTGACAAAAGGTGGATTTAGTTCAATTTATACTGCTAGATGGACAAGAGGAACTATTATTGATTATGACGAAAATAAAAAAGAATTTAGTTATTTAGGAGAAGGGATGAAAGTAGTATTAAAAAGTTTAAATGATTCAAGTAGTCCAGGAAAAGGCTTTTTTGATGAGGTTGGTAATTGTCATTTAAACAAAATAAATAATACTGTATTATATCATACTAATTGATTTTATTTAATTACAGGCAATAAATTATTGTAAAATTAAAGCACCACTGATTATTCAGTGTTATGGTATAACTAAATTCCCAGATAATGGAAATTATGCAATTGTTTTACCTTATGCTTCAGAGGGAAATTTAAGGGGTTACTTACAAAAAAATCATTTAAATTTAACATTAAAAGACAGAATTACAATATTTTATTATTTATGTGGTGCATTAAATAGTATACATCGGAAAGATTTAATCCATTGTGATTTACATAGTGGTAATATACTTGTGCAAGCAGGTAGATGTTTTATTACAGATTTGGGATTATGTGGACCAGTTGATGAAAAATCATCAAATAAAGTCTATGGAATTGTATCATATGTTGCACCTGAACTACTTAGAGGCAAAATTAATACAAAGAACACCAAAGAATCAGATATCTATAGTGTTGGGATGTTAATGTGGGAAATATTTGCAGGTCACCCACCATTTGACAATAGAGCTCACAATCATCGTTTGATTTTGGATATATGTGAAGGTTTACGACCACCAATATTACCTGGAATGACTGATGATTATGTGCAAATGATGCAGAGGTGTTGGGATGTGGACCCATCAAAAAGACCAACTAGTAGTGAGCTTTTTATCTTTGCTATATATAAACGTAATGAAATTTTTAAAAATGAAAGTTTGAAAAACAATAGCAAGAATAATAGTTTAATAAAAAGATTATTCAAGTTTCCTAAAATTAAAAATAATAATAGCAGCAGCAGCGGTGGTAATAATGCCTCGCAACAAGTATACGAATCACATCCAGATGCATATCATACAAGTAGAATCTTGGATGAAGAGATTGCTAAATCAAAAAGCTTGAAATTGTATACAAGTAATGATAGTTCGTTAAACAATCTTGATTTTAACTCTCTTCTCTAAAATGTTGAAGGTGAATAAAAATTTCATTATTAATTAATTAATTGGAACTTACTATCCATTAATTATTACTAATAATATTTTTTATTTATATTAGATTCTAATAATTAAAAGAAAGAACTAATGAATGACTAATTTAATCTCCACTATAAATTTATTTTATTTTTATTTTATTCTTAAAGCTAAATTATTTTGAAATAATAAACTTTTCACAGTTTTTTGATTCTTGTTAATATTAAATGGTAATATTACAAGGTATCGTTTTGGTTAACAACGATTATTTAACAAGTATTTGGACTACTTTCGTCAGTTAATCACAAGCAACTCACAATAATTCGGTGCTTGTCAATTAACTGGTTACTGTACAAATTTACTTTGTTCCCTCTTCCTTGCACCTAGATGAATCTGTGAGCACACTTAATGGTACCAGATAACTGTAAATAAATAAAGATGGCCTTTAAAAGGCACAAAGGCTTCTATAAAGTTCCTTTTATTCATTTGTGATCAATTTATTTGTTTACATTTATTTAGCCGATTGCAAACTCGTTTTGGTTTACTTGCAAAGCAACTTAAGTAGCTTGTTTAACAGCCTTACGTTTATGATTACAATAACACCACCTTATCAATTAATATTAATATTGATATTAATCAAAAAATGTTGTACGAAAAATTGTTTATTACACTCATTCTCCACTCCACGTCGAATTTTATATTTTATATTTTTACATAATGTCATATAATATATTATTATCATCGTTATCACTAGAAAGAAGGGAATTTGTATTTAAAATTCATAATGAAATGTATAATAATGCAATGGCCAACTCTGATAAAGAAAGTAGTAAAGATTATTTTTTTTCATTGGTCAAGAAAAACAGGGAGCTTGCTGAAAATGAAAAAGAATATTGTAAGGAAAGGTTTATTTATGATTTAGAATTAAATAATGCAATATATAAAGAAGGAAAACCGAAAAAATGTAACAAATGTAAATTGACAAGATACTCTGATAGGTTCTGTGAAGGTTGTATTAGTTTACAATTACAGAGTCTTTTCACCACTTGGACATCTGGAAATAACATAGTTGACAACTTTATTCAACAATGTCAAATGAAATCATCTCTGCCAACTTATATTTTAGAATGGATACCTTTTGAGCAATTTAAAAAAGTAACAAAGCTGACAGAAGGTGGATTTAGTTCAATTTATACTGCTACGTGGACAAGAGGAGAAATAATTGATTATGACGAAAATAAAAAGGAATTTAGTTATTTAAGAGGAGGGCAACTTATAGTATTAAAGAGTTTAAATGATTCAAGTAATCCAGGAAAAGCCTT
The DNA here is from genome assembly GCA_958430865.1 of Entrophospora sp. SA101. Classification (NCBI taxonomy): domain Eukaryota; kingdom Fungi; phylum Glomeromycota; class Glomeromycetes; order Entrophosporales; family Entrophosporaceae; genus Entrophospora; species Entrophospora sp. SA101. Next base: position 32,241 of record CAUDNR010004603.1, on the reverse strand, counting down.
TTTTGATGAGGTTGGTAGTTGTCATTTAAAACAAATAAACAACACTATATTATATAATACTAATTTATTTTATTTATTTTCAGGCAATGAATTATTGTGAAATTAAAGCACCACTGATTGTTAGTTGCTATGGTATAACCAAATTCCCAGATAATGGAAATTATGCAATAGTTTTAAATTATTTAGAGGGAAATTTAAGGGGTTACTTACAAAAAAATCACTTAAATTTAACATTAAAAGACAGAATTACAATATTTTATTATTTATGTTATGCATTATATGATATACATCAGAAAGATTTAATCCATTGTGATTTACATAGTGGTAATATACTTGTGCAAGGAGGTAAATGTTTTATTACAGATTTGG
>CAUDNR010004603.1:15423-29637 GCA_958430865.1 Entrophospora sp. SA101 | reverse complement strand
TTTACAAATAAAGTTATTTACCTTAATGTAATAATCATTATATATAAATTAATTTTTAAGTTTCAAAAATTGATTATATAATTTTTCTATGATTGTAAGTTACTTTTCAACAAGATAAATTATAAGTATTTTTGAACAGGTGCTTTAATTATTGTAAAAATACAAATTGCCTTTATTTCTTAGAGGATAATTCTTTTTATGTTAAAAATACATAATAATATATAAATAATAAAAATATAAATAAACTATAATTAATCTTATTGTTATAATCTATTGTAAGATAGTAAAAATCGGGAGTTACACAGAATGTAACACATGAAGAATTATGATAATAATAAGATAACACAGTTAAAATAGATCGATAATATGGATTCTTATTACATACCAATCGAATAATAGAAAAACATTATAAATTTAAATATCCTTATTTTGTATTATTTTATTATTTAATTATTTATATTTTTAATTATTAATATTATATTATTGATTGTGGTAACTGCAGGCAGCGGTAATTTCACATTAATGCCCCAACATTGGTTAATAAGCAAAGTCATAAGGTCATTTCAGAAGGTTCTGCCAAGTTTCAGACTCTTTTGTATCAAAAGTAGAAATTAGTATAACATCTAATTATTAATTCTACAGAATGTAATCAAAAGTAAGCACTTTTGAATAATGTATAAAAGAAAGGAGTTTGAGAGGCAAGATAGAGAATCATTTTCCTCTGGTAGCAATCTTCCTCACATAACAATTACCTTGAATAATAAAACTTAAAATAAATATAATATTGAAGACAAACAATCTTGCTATACCCTTTACCTTAATTATTTATTTATTTACATATCCTAATTAAGGGACACCTTAATTAAATTGTGTATATTTCTTCACTCTTGGATTGAGAGGTTAAATCCTAGTTTAAATGTACTAAGGAGCCTCGGATAGCTATAAGCTATAGGCTGTGGTGAAAATCCAGTTAGAGATAAATTCATCAAAATTTGATAGGGTTCTAGTGTTTTGTCACTAGGTTTACCTTTTGGTAATTGAAGACTCTGTTCACATATATCAACCCAGTCTGAGATTGTTAAGAAAGGTGCCTAGGCAAGTGATATAGAAAGCAAGATAATGTAGCTTTTTAGCACTATTCAAGCAATTATATATTCACTTCCCTGGCCTTCCTTGATAGTGAGGCTTGCTAAGATTAAAAGTAAGCAGATAATCCACTCGAACATATCTTACACTATTCAGAAGATATTTTGAACATAATAATAAATAATAATGATTATCTCAAATAAATTAAGTAAATTTTATGTCTATAAAAAGTAAACAAAATATGAATCACTACACATGATTTGTTATGGCAATAATAACATTTTCTGTTTATGATCAACAATGTGTGGAAAATTTCATTGGTAAAGGTGGTCAATTTTTTATTAACTTGTTATTATTTCATTTATTGTTTGTGTCTTTTCTCATTTTGATTATTAATGATGATTAGCCAATTTAAATCAGGTCTGGGACACTTTACCCAACACCCACTTTACTGACAGGACACTTTACCAACACACACTTTACCAACAGGACACTTTACCAACAGGACACTTTACCAACAAGATACTTTACTGACAGGACACTTTACTGACAATCTAAGTAAAGCCAAACTTGACATAGAAATGGTCTTGCAAGGAACACCACAACCCCCACAGAAACCACAAGATCGTAATCATGAAATACAGATTCAAACAGTATTAAATGACTGTAACATTAGATCAACTATAAAGTTTCTTCGGGGCATTGCTCATAATATTTCATTTTAAAATTTTTTTTTGTTATTTTTTAAAAAATTTTTTTTTGTGTATAAAAAATAAAAATAATTGTGTCACAATAAAAGTTTTTGTAAATGATTGATAAATAAATTTAATAAAAAAATAACATGAATATGCAATTTTTATCAATTTCGTCAGACAAAAAAAATATATATTACACATGTATCTATATTGTATTTTTATGAACTTATTTTTGATGCAAAGTAAGGATAATAAGTGGTGTTATTAGTTAATTAACGGTTGATTTAACTTGTTGTAAAAAACCAAATTTTTAGCTAGTTATCCAGGTCTTCACACAGTCCTTGGCAAATTGTTAACACAATACTTGTCGGTAAATTGTCCTGTTGGCAAAGTGTCTTTTTGGTAAAATGTCCTGTTGGTAAAGTGTCCTGTTGGTAAAGTGGGTGCCAGTGAAGTGTCTTGTCAGTAAAGTGGGTGTTGGTAAAGTGTCCAGGTCTGTGCAAATTTTCTATAGGGCATCTGTTTATTTCTTATTATTAGATAAATATGATAAATAAAATGAAAAAATACAGCTTGGTAAACATGGGGGAAAACTTGTACATTTTAAAAGAGGTTAAATGCTGAGTAAATAGATCAATTAAACCCATGTTTACTTAGCAAAACATGAACCTTTACATGCATGAATTTAGATTAATTGCTGAACTAAATGCAGGTGGCATTTCCTCAACAACATTTTATGAATTATTTTTGGAGGTAAGTATTAGTAATTTTATTAAAAAATTATAATACCTTTTCCAAAATTAAATCAATTGATGTTGATATTATTTCCTTTTATATATAGTAATAAATGATAATATTTAAAATGAATAATTAAATATGATCTTCTGATGTTACACAACACAAAATGATAATTCTACCATGCTCCAGTTGACAGATTCCAATATGCAATTATCAGCATAGTAATAATGGACACTGTTGCAGATCCAATGTGACGAATGTGACATTCAATAATTTATGCAGTATAACAATTAATTTACAATTGTTTTAAATAGAAAAAGGTGCATATGTGAAAAAAAACTGGTATAGTGCAAGTCACTTAGTCCCACAACTTTCTGCGCCACACTGCCAATTTTGGGAAAAATTCCCGATCAAAAATGCAATAAAAATTTTATGGTCACATGATTTTTGTTTGTTGTTTTTGATTCATGTCTGGGAAATTCACGTGATAAAAGATCAGCAAGATAAAAAAAAATTTTATTTTTATTTTGTTTCAATTCGCCTATTTTTGATATTAACTTTTTTGTGTGTAACACGCCATTTCAGGGCTAAAACATAGTAAATTCGGTAAACTTGTGCAACTTTGAAGCTCAAATTCTCCACAACAACATGACATACCAATGAGATGAAATCGTGATTTTGCAGAGGAAGGTCTTGGCTTCAAATACACGATTTATTTTTGGGTGTTGCATTTCCATTTTTGGAGAATTTGAAAATCTACACGACCAATAAAAAGTTGTGGGACTAAGTGATTTGCACTGTACATTACTTAGAATGACAAAAAAATCATACATTTGCTCAAAAAACAAAATACAATACATCATAGCAGGATAAAAGTCATAGTTTCTATTCGTAGTACTAATACTTATTTTAATTCGAATTATTATCATTCGTTTTATTCGTTTATTCGAATAAAATTTTCAATGTAATTCGAATACTCAAATTTATCACGAATAAAACAAATAATTTGAACCATTGAAGGCGAGATATTAGTAAATAATAGCAACAATAATAACAATAGTAGTAGTAACAATAATACCGGCAAGCTTAGTACCATCTGAAAGGTTTTTCATCAACTGGGATTTATTAAGTTCTTAGCCGGCCAAGGTTTTTCTATCGGCTAACATCACTAGCACGACATTTTGTGTATATATATAAAATAGTATTAAATGATCTGCATAATTGTAAAATTTTATTTTGTTTGACGCGTCCAATTGCAAGTACAAGTAGAAATAAATGTAAATAATTATATTGTTATGAATATTTATAATATTTATACAATTTAAAGTTTTCTTTTACATTTTTATTCCTACATAAATAATAACAATTAAAATAATTAGATAATATGAGCAAGCAACAATAATATACAAATTGTCAAAAAAGGAGAAGAGAAATGTAAAGATATATTTAATAATATTATTAAAATGCGTCAACGAATTGTAATTTAAAATCAATATTAAATAACATTAACTATAAATAAGTTTTGAATATTTATGCGCAATATGATCCAGGTTTTCTTTTAAATCTAAAATCACTCAATTCGATCAAGTACTAGTGGGATACAAAATATATGATAAATGCGTTTTGAATTTTAAATCCTTATATGGCATTTTCAAATAGAAATAATAATAAAACTTGCCTATCATACAACTAGATAAAACACTCATCAAGTATATTTTACAAAACTTGTTTTCCAAGCTTTGTAGATCTCATCCAGTGTTGATTAATTAGTTTTAGAGAGATTCACAAAAAAATAGTTTATAAACCCAAGTATATTGTAATATATTTTTTTTCCAATATTTACTTTTGTATCTATTTTTATATTATTATTAAACGAAATAAGAAAGAATTGTTATGTGACCATATTTTATTCCTCTAATAACAATTATACTACTAATTATTAATCACTTTTTTTAGATCTGGTGGTTTACGATAAGAAAGAATTGTTACGCGACCATATTTTTATTATTAATTAATTATTTTTAGAAAATAGGTAGAAAATCCAACATCATCAAAAATTCTAGCTGATACTATTAATTATTAATCACCTTTTTTTAGATCTGGTGGTGTACGATCAGAAAGATTGTTATGTGACAATCGAATTATTATAATATTATTTATATTATTATTATGACTACTGTTCTTTTCATTGTCTTAAATCACCAATTTAATTTTTTCTATATATTTTAGAAAGGGAGCATGCAAACCAGCCTGCAGTAAGGTTTCTATTTATTTATGCTTTCAATCTAAAAAAAAAATTTCTAGTCAAGTCTTAATACTGTACATTACTTTCAAGTCAATTACAAATTGTATTCAGAAATATGGAAAACTTCAAACAGAACATGGACTGGTGATTAACTCAAAGCTGTCAAATCACGATGGTGATATAGCACGTACAAATTTTCATGTTGCTGTATGTACATTGCTAATCCATAATCTTTCAAAAATCACCATTTTATCATGTTAGCAACATTTAAAGACGGGAACCGCAATTAGCTGTCATTAAATTTTCATATGCTGCAACTGCAACTGCAACTGCAATTCAATTTTCATATGCTGTAATTAGTTACAACTGTCGCAATTAATCGAAGAGCCATCTTTAGTAGACTACTTGAAATTTATTCTTTATTCAACAATTTATACGAACTTTATCCATTTTATTAATTAAATGCGTATCAGTGAAGCCTCGATTTTTTATGAAAACAGAACCATAGATTCTGTGAACATGATACATTTATATTTATGGAAAAAACATGGAAATGTATATTTATTAATATTAATATAAACAGAAAAAACACCGAATTTAATAAAAGTTTATTGTGTGTTGCAAAAGTTAACTTATAATATGGGCATACTGCAACAAAACCAAGATAAAGTGAAAATCGTGTCACTTGCAAGAATTGCGGTTAAAGGATTTGCACACCATAGCAAGTTGTTATTTGGAATAGTAATTTCTTATAATTTGAATTTTAATATGTAAAAATTTAAAAAATCTTGAAAATACATTTAGACAAATAAAAGTTAGTAAAATTTTATAGTTGAAAAGTAATCAAAAAAATCGACATGTCGTGAAAACCATCAACAATTACTTTACTTAAGAAATAGTCGAACAAACTAGAAAAAGAAAAAATTGAGTGGATAAATATCTACCAAGCCGAGAAGATAGGCCAGATGTATTTAATGTTTACAACCGCATGCATATGATTATTTTTAGTGATATTATTTGATAAATTACTTGATGAAAATTTTTATCCAAGTTTTAGCTGGCCAAGGTTTTTTTACTGGCTGACATCACTAGTTGAAAAACAGTTCATTTTCAGTATGTTTTATGTTAATATTAATACGGAAAACACACAGAATACGTTCAATAGACGGAAATCTATTTTTTCCCGTGTTAGTATTGTATGTTTTCCATGACGGAAAAATGCTATATTTTCTGTATCAAGTATGTAAAAACAGAAAACACACGGAAAAAACTATTCTGAAAATGATTTGACTTTTTTTACACCAAAATATTAGGAATTACACTTGGCGCTAACTTTGTCAAATTAAATTATTATATAATAAAATAATAAAAATACATCATAAAACAAAAATTAATAAATAATAAAATTAAACCATAACATGTAATAAAAACTATTTAATATTATGATAGCAACAACCCCCCACACAGAAATAGCCGAGGTAATTGGCTATGAGCAGACAACAATATGTTCCAGAGGAAAATGCATAAGTATATACAGCACCCTTATGGACAATTACTACCTGCAGTCTGAACATCAGAAATGGTGCTGTTTGGAGAAAAAGGGAGTCTGGCTTTTGTTTTTTCTGGTGGAGGATCCTCGGACGGTACACCGAAAGGTGTCAAATAGTTAAACGAAACAAAAAATTACCGAACTAGAAGCCAAAATAACTAAATTACAATAATAACGAACACGAAGATGAGTATCACAAAATTTTTCACTTTTTTTAAATAACTATTACGTAGTGGAAAGTAAGACGTGAATGATTTATTAAAAAATAATTGATTATTTGTTAATTTTAATTTAATTTTAATCGTAGAATGAGAAAAAATTCAGATGAAGGTTTTTTACGGTGATTTATTACTCATTTTTAATCATAAAAAAACTGAATTAAACAATATTAAAATTAAAAGTTTTCATAATATTTATCTTTCGCGACAAGAGAATTTTGTAAAAAAATTTTTTTGAATTTATTAGAAAGAAAAAATTGAAAAAAAATTTTTTTTGATTATTCAAACACTAAATTTCTAAATGAATTATTTCTTCGCACTTTTTAATCTTTCAAGAAAACTTGTTCTTTTTGTTTTTTGATCCTTTTTAGGCTGGACTGGATTAGATGGTTTCGGTTTAACTGGAGTCATCCAGCAGTTTGTAAAGTATTCTATTGTATGTGGCGGTGTTTCTCACGATCTATATTTTTTAATTCTTCTAATAGATCACTCTCCTCAATTGGATCACATAAACCCAAAATCCGAAGATTATTCTCTGTTATTTGCTGTTTAAGAAGCTTAAATAATTAATAAAGTTATAAAAAAAAAAAAAAATTAAGATTGCAAATTCAAGAACATATTTTTTACCTTATAAGAATAAATTTTAGCTAATAGCTTCAAATAATCATTAAGACCAAGTTTTGTGAACCTTGGTGACAAATAATTCACATTATTGCTTTTTTTATATATTGCAATTAAACCATTTGCCCTCCATAACTTTGAAAACTGCACCATTAGGCCAAGGTGTAGTATTCCTATCACTTGTGACGAATTGCATTTTTCTTCTTCATATTTTATGTATCTAGCCAAACCACAATAAATATCTCTCATTGATTTTGGCAATTTAAAACTTTCTTTAAGATATTTATTATCATGTTCGTCCTCGAAAATACTGGCAGATTCAAATACACCTAATTCAAGATTTTTTCCAATGTTGTAAATTATACCATCAATTTTGCGTCCAACCCTTTTTCTAGCACCCTTCTCTTTCGCACGATTCTTCCGATTACCACTAGCTGTTGATGGCGAATCCGTTCTAAAGTATACAAAGTTACATTCAAAGAATAATGATTGATCAATCACATTGTTAAAAAAAAAAATAATAACCTTTTTACATCTGTTCCTAATTTATAATCTCTAAAACAAAAATCCAAACAACTCCCAAATAAATTGACCGAGCACCAATTCTCGTATTGTGTACGAGATAATGGTGAGTCCTTGTTTTCCCACAAATTGATTACACTTCCAACAGATAAATGTATCCATTCGTAATCAAAATGGGAATTAGTGTCATAAGTTTCATCATTTTTGAGATATGGTTTCGTCTAACACCTTCTATTGTATCTTGATTATAAAATTTTAAGTATCCCAATATATCATCTGGAATTTCGAAGGCTTCTAGGTTTTCTTGTGTCAATTCATCCCATTCCTCTTTAGTGAACAATTTTTTCACATTCTCATCGCTACAATTTATTATATACGAATGCGTATGGCTAATAAAACCATAAATCAGAATTGTGATAGACAAAATAAAAGAAAATCAAATTAAATTTTAAAGAATTACTTACTCTTCATGTTCCAAATTCTTGGCGTATTCAAACAAAGTGTCCTCAACTATCTTCCCGGACTTTAAGCGCATTTTGCAATTGTTAGATATGTTGTTGAATGCATTCGTAAAATCTTTTTTATTGATTTTATTTTTATTGCTTTCTTGACGATTTTTATCGTTTTCGTCTTCATCTTCGGAATATTCATCGTCCTCAGAATCTTCATGCTCGTCATCACTTTCTTCAACATCATATATGTTTTTTCTTTTTGATCCTTCTGAAAATGGTATAGTCGTAAATAAATATAAATAATTAACACAATTCAATTTAACTAGAGTAACGACAAGTCGTGATAACCATCACCGCCATTCTTTTAATAAACACTTACTCAGCAATCTCGGGTACGAATTCTTTATTTTTTCTACCATGGAATCTTTTAGATGACATTACTATTACTTTTAATTTTTTTTTAATGAAAATATTTAATTAGATGATGTTCTGATAAAATTTATTTTGTGATGTAAAAGTTAATTTATATGAAATAAAACTAAATAAATGGTGTAATTTATAAGGCCGTTCAAATTTAATGCATTTTTTTTTTAAAAAAAATATTTATTTTTTTTAAATTCCATAAAAAAAAGAAAACTAAATATATTTTCAATACCACTCTTCACTATTTTCTATTCTAATTGTTTCATCTTCATCAACACCCTCATTTTCATCTTCATCATCACTTTTATCACTTTCTCCTCCCACATTTACATCATCATCAATGATTGTAATATCTACACTTGGTGGACAAAAGTTTGCGTCTAAAATATATTTTCAATTTATTTCAAAACTATACTAATTAAAATATTGTAGTCTTTGTATCATTCGAAAGCTCTTGTTCTTGAGAATATGTTCGTGACAGTATGTCCTGAAGGGTTGAATATTGCACAGATTTTTTTTTGTTGACACAATTGATTTTTTTTTTGGGAAAACAATCTATTTGAGTCCAAGGTGACAAATGAACAATTGGTATTTTGCTTTGCGTAATCAATATTAATATTAATGTAAATATATAATTACAAGATGTCAAGACAGCACACCGTTGAAAAAGAAACAATTTAAATATGAGATGTTTGATTATCGGAAATTGGCAGACATTTAAGCATGCATGTTATCTGAACACTTTACAGTCATTCTTACACATTCCTTGTGACAAAAGGTTAATCAGACTAGTGTGCTCCGATGATACAATGATGTTGTTAAATTTTCAGGGGGGGGAGGTGGTTCTGAGATTTATTGAGGCTGCATCAATTGTCAATGACATTTTCACTAATCTTCCCAAACCAGAGAAGGCTGCTGGCATGCTGGCTGAAAAGTTACCTTAAACGATCCTAACTCTAGGGTAAGGATTGCACTGTGACCTAGTTGCAACTCTGCTGATGACTTGTAGTGCCATGTAAACATCCAGATCCATCAAAGCAACAAGAATCTTCAACTTGTTCTTACCTTTCAATTAATTTCTAACTCAACGTTTCTACTTTCCAATTTATGGATTTTATTCAAAATTTTTGAAGTTGTCTAAATAATCTATTGTTTTCATTTTTCAATTCATTGTTTTCACTTTTCAATTAATTATTTTTTCTTGTCAATTTATTGGATTTGTTTTCCTATTGTTTTATTTGCCAGTTTTGATTGCACTTTGCAATTTCTCCCAATCCCTTAAAATATTAGTATAATCATCTTTATTAATTATAGAAAGCTCTCCAATTAAAAATTATTGGCGAAATTGAAATTGATTAATTAAATTCATAACCAATGATCAAAAATATTTTTTTATATATATCAGTATAGTGACTTCACTAAAAAAATAATTTAGATTCAGAACCCTTTGTCTAGTGATAGATTACACCACAATAAAAAAGAATTGAGAATAATTACCATGGTAGATAACCTACGTATTGAATTGCTATATAAAATCAGGATATGATGAAACTCAAATCAATAAAATTATTAAAACCTTAGGTTCTCAAAAAATGTAATTTGAGTAATCAGCAATTTGCCTATTACCAAAGTTGATGCATGGTATTAATATGTTAATATTGGTTGAAATGCTTAAAAACAAAGCCAATAGTATAAGAATCAATCGTCCGCACGTTACTAAAAATTTATTATTGACGATCACAAACATCTGATTTCGATTGGCTAAAACAACAGTTAATATGTTTTCAAAAACAATGATATCGGCCATTGTAATAAATGAAATATAGAGCGTGCCATAATGGACAAAAGTCAAGTTATTAATAACAGTCAAACCTTGTCATAACGGATGAACGGAATATATAAGGAAATTTTTATATGTTTTTATATTAATATCAATATGTTATGTGAAGCAAAAATTTGAAAAATCCGTTATGACAAGGATTTAATTACAGTCCGTTGTGGCATAGTTTGATTGTACAATTATTAATTACAATGAATAATAATAAGTAAATTGGATATAGACCCAGTTAATAATTATAATGAAATACTTACGTTTCTTCTAACTATGGTCAACCTGGCTAAAGGCATCAAGTGCAACGGCAAAGAGATAATCAATGACGGAAGAAAGATACTGAATTTCGTTTTTATTCTTCGATTGATTCGTGCAGTTTTCACTTTTTTCTCCTGAGAAATTTTCTTTTTTCAAATTGTATGAAATTAATATTAAGGATATTTATAAAATTGAATTAAGGAATAATCCAGTCGTTTCATGAATTTTTGGTTATTCACAGTAATCTTTGTTTTTTTTACAGGTTAATGGATTTGTATTGTGAGCTTTTTTAAAAAAAACATCCATATAAGCTGAATGATGCTGTTGATAATAAAATAATATTATTTTAGAACATTAAAACGTATAACATTTTTGACTATTTAATAACTCTGTCATTTTACAGTTTATCTTGCAATAATAAAATCTTTTTCCAATTGAACAGAAAACTATGGTTTGGTTTTTGGTATTTGGTTTATTAAGGAAAGCATTTATCCTATTATTTTAATTTACGATTAAATTGATTATTATTTATTATACTATATGTGCTAAAAGACATTTTACGAATCATCATTTGACCTTTTTTTTTTTGCAGAGACGAATATCTCCCCTGCATTTGATTTGGTAACAGTTGAAACTCATGAATGAAAGATGAATGAAAGATAAAAGGGAAATTTTTCTCTTGGTCATGTAAAAATACATATAAAAAACACCTGAAAATTTTTAAATTTTATTATATTTTATCGTTCCCATATAAACACGTTTAAATATTTATTAAGAGTCATGTCAAAATCCTAGATATAATTTTGTTCAATTAAATTTTTCTTGTCGAAAATATCTTTGAAAAAAATTTTTTTGGACAAATTTTTATTCTAGGAAAGTAGAATTTTGCATGCATATATCATGAAATCCCAAGCTACAAAATAATATAATTCTTGTGTTTTTTACCACGCGAAGCATTTTTTGGTGGTAAATTACTTGATTAATTTGTGAAATGAATACTTTTATTTCATTCAACATCCAACTGCATTTGCGTTGGATGTTGGTCATTCTAAACGTGTTAATGACATATTTGTGATTATTGTTCAATAAAAATGGAATACTGAATTTATAAGAATTTTATCTCGAAAAACTGCACTATACAAACAAATAAAAAAGCATTTTTGTAGTAGTCATGTAATTATAATTAATATTAACAAAAGTTTAATTGATGACCATTTAGAAAGTAAAGTGAAGCAATTCAACAAGAAAAAAATAAATAAAAACCTTTATATTATTATTTCATTATCAGATACTGTTTTAATTCCAAATTGTTATTCTTTACTTTCCAATTCATTGTTTTCACTTTTCAACTTATTAACTTCATTTTCCAATTTCTTGACTTCACTTTTCAATTTGTTGACTTCATTTTTCAATTTATCATTTTCACTATTAAGTCTACTGATTGTTTTATCATTTTTTTTATTTTGACTATCCAAATAATAGCATTCATTTTCCAATATATTGATGTCATTACTAAATCTACTGATTGTTTGATCATTTTTTTTGTTTTTATTTCTTAATTCATTGATTGTTTGATTATTTTTACTTTCCAATTTATTTTTTTCACTTTTAAATTTATTGAAGCTACTTTCCAATTCATTGTTTTCACTTTTCAATCTATTGAAGTTACTTTTCAATTCATTGTTTTCATTTTTCACTTTATTGAAGTTATTTTCCAATTCATTGTTTTCACTTTTCAATTTATTGAAGTTATTTTCCAATTCATTGTTTTCACTTTTCAATTTATCAAAGTTACTTTTCAATTTATTGAAGTTACTTTCCAATTCATTGTTTTTAATTCCCAACTCAACATTTCTAATTTCCAATTCTTTGAAGTTGTCTATTAATCCAACGTTTTTAATTTCCAATTCTTTAATCAATTCATCACTTTTGTATTTCAATTCATTGATATTATCACATTTACTTTCCAATTCCCTGTTTTTATTCTCCAATTCACTCTTTTTACTTACCAATTCATAGGTTTTATTTACCAATTCATTGTTTATATTTTCCAATTTCTCCCGATCTCTTAAAATATTAGTATAATTATCTTTATTAATTATAGAAAGCTCTCCAAAATCAAAACGGTTTGTTGGTATTGTGACTTGTCCTTGCACAAATTGTTGTAATAATTGTAGTTGTATAAATTTTTGCTGATTTTGCAAGAGTTGTTGCTGTTTTTGTGTGAATTGTTGCTGTTTTTGTAGGAGTTGTTGGCGTTGTTTTAAGAGTTCTGAGAGATGTTGCTGGTGTTGTGTGGGTTTTTGTTTATATTCTAAAAGAAGTTGCTGCTGTTGCTGTTGTGTAAATTGTTGCAGTAGTAGTAAGAGTTCTTGCTGTTGTTGTAAGTGCTCTTCCTGTTGTTGTAAGAATTTTAATTGTTGCAAGAATTCTTGCTGTTGTTGTAAGGGTTGTTGCTGTTGTTGCTGTTGTGAAATTTGTTGCTGTTGTTGTGTTAATTGTTGCTGTTGTTCTAATAGTTTTTGCTGCTGTTGTAAAATCTTTTGCTGCTTTTGTGGAGGTTGTTGCAATTGTTGTTGTAAAAGTTGTTGCTGTTGTTCTAAAATTTCTAAAAGTTGCTTTTGTAAGGGTTGTTGTTGTTGTTCTAAAAATTGTTCTTGTTGCTGCTGTTGTAGTAGCATTTGTTGCTGTTGTTGTTGTAAATGTTGTTGTTGTTGTTGTAAGAGCTGTTTCAATTGTTGTAATTGTTGTGTGAGTTTATTCAATTGTTTTTTTTTTTGTATGGGTTGTTGTTTTTCTTGTTCCAAGAGTTGTTGCTGTTGCTCTAAAAATTGTAGCTGTTGTTCTAAAAATTGCTGCTGATATTGTGAGGATAATTGTTGTTGTTTTTTAAAGTTTTGTTCTTGTTGTTCAAAGAATTCTTGCTGATCTTGTGTGAATTGATTTGTATCATAAGCATTCAGAATGTCTTTATCATCATATTCATTAAGACCTTCTGGAGTGACAATTGGGTAAACTTGGTCTGTCATTTTTTTTTTTAGATATATTTCAATGATATAAAAATATTATCAAGCATATAGAAAGGAGTTGTAGTGTAACGAGAAGAATGTAACGCAATTGCATCGCCGATTAATATTATAAAAATTTTTCATTACGCAAAGTCACATGAAAGCATGATAGTAATAGGTAAAAATTTTTTCTTATATTAATATTAAAATAAATAGTTTTACCCTTGTACTTGGGTAGCTGTGGATTCCGTGTAAAATATATCAATATATGAGTTTCACGAAAAAATAATAAAGCTACAACATTACAAAAAAGTGTAGTTAGTTTTAGTAATAATTTTATTATTTTAAATTCAAAAAAAAAAACATATGGGGAATGCTGCAACAAAACCAGACAAAGTGAACATTGGTATTACCAAGAATTTCAGGGATCAAAATTTAGTCATAATGTGATTATATAATTAACAGTTTTATAATTAAGTGATATATAGAACTATCCCTATATAAAAATAGTTAATATGAAACTCATTTACATCAGATCTACTATGGAACCCAAGAATTATAGCACCAT
>CAUDNR010004602.1:15336-41105 GCA_958430865.1 Entrophospora sp. SA101 | reverse complement strand
CATGAGAAAAAGGTATAAGAAGTATTATTTTAACAATAATCATTGAATTTGGATAATTGAAAAAAAAACTATCATCTATATCTAAAATATATTTCCATGATTCAACAAAATTCACTTGCATATTTTTGTAAGATTTTAGATAAAATTTTAAAGTGTTCCATTCTTCTATTAGTTTTCCTTTTTCAATTATTTCATCATACATCAATTAACTGTCTCTGTAAAACTTATCCAAAAACTCTATCTCTTTCTGACCATACAGATCTAAATCACTATCAGTATCAGGAAGTTCATTTGGATCAAAAATTTTAAATGAAGAAAATAGTTCAGAATCAAGGAATCTATTATTGATGGCCTTTATCATTGCTAGTGAGTAATCTTTAACAAATGAAGGTACTGGACAATTGTTTTGTTCTAAATAATTTTTGAATATTATGCCATAACTTGGTGGAACTTCTCCATCACCTATAAATTCTACTATTATCTCTTTAGTTGTAGCATCAATGCTTGGTTGTATTGTGATAAAGATAGATTATCTAATTGAAATATTTTTATTAATTTTTTCAGAATATTTGTTAAATCAGTGAGAAACATTGTTGCAGTAATAAAGTTATGATCCAATTGTCCAAGTAAAACATTTGCAGAACTATTATTTTAAAAGGTAGGACAGAAAGTGACTTCTATACTTTTAAAATTTGCCCAAAATTTAGGAGGTCTTTAGACCGAGCCAACTATATTAATTTTAATTAGGCTCTGATTTATGACAATAGAAAGATTTCTGGAAAAAATTATTTTTCATTTCTTTATTTGGTGGACTTTCCAAAAATACTCATATCATTATATCTAATTTCTGTATTCAATGAATTTCTCATATTTTGACGAGAAACCCCTCATACAGAATACTATATACTATTTAATCAATTTAATAAACTAGGAAATATATCAGAATGTTCATTAATAAAAAAATGAAATATTAGCTTGCATATGTTTTTCGCTTAAATAAATCCACCTTTTAGTATATTTTACAAAACTTGCTTTGTGCATCTTTCCTTTAACACTTACCTCCCATCAAAACTTGCCTCCGATATTTGTTGATCACATTAGTTATAACAATTACAATTCACAAATTTACTTTCAACCAAGAGTATAGATGTATTACCAAACTACAACTTATGACATAACTCTTGAAAGATTTGCCGGAAATCCTCAGCACAAAGAATTTTGTGCACTGCCTCTAACAATTAATAGCTGAAAATGGATTTTGGTGAGCTATTAGTATGTAGAAAGAGAGAAGTTCGTCACTAAATGAAATCACATGACATATATATATCAAGTCACGTGATACGGTACAAAATTTTTATTGATGGAAAATTTTCCCACCCAATCAAAAGGTTATAAACTTTTGTGAGTGATTCAAATGAAAAAGGAAAAACCATACACCGTGTCACCAGAGGTGTTCTATTCCTTCTGACAATTTTAAATTTGTTTTTGCTTGTTATTCAAATGTTTTTTCGGAAATCATTTCCCTTCTGATCAGCCAATAAAAATTATTCGATTATGTAACAAGAAAACAAGAACAGAACCGACTTTACTGATACAGATTGAGTTTTATATTAGTACATAATAAAGTTATTTTTAGTGATCAATAAAACGCATGCATTTATTATGTAACTCCACACTCAATTATATATATACTCAATTCAGGACACCTGGTAATTATAAATGAACTATCATCCCACAGCAAAAATCTGTCATCCTGGAAAGCTATGGGCATGAAATTTTGTCAGGACATCTAGTTTTTTATTATCTTTAAAAAAATGGATTAAAAAAAAGTTTGATAGTGTTATAGTGCAAGTCACAACTTTCTGTGCCACGCCGCCAATTTTGAGAAAAAATTTCCAATCAAAAATGCAATAAAAATTTTACAGTCACATGATTTTTGAAAATTGTCAAGTGCTAATTAAATATATTAAAAAATTTTCTTTTGTATTTATTCCTATATATACATATGTAAATGATGATTAGAACAATAAACAACAATAATGATTATAGTGATATTATTGAAATAAAAGAGAAATTTATATAAACTATTGAATGATTGATAAAACCTTTGTTAGTATATTTTGTTCATAGATCTTGCTTGTCCTTAAAGCTTACTTTGATTACTCCTACACAAACTATTAAATAATTGATAAACATTCATTAGAATATTTTGCAAATTGCATATTTCTTTGATTAATGCAATAGTCTATTTATTAGATTTAAAATAAATGAACTTAGCTGTTCTTTGTATTTTTTTTTTAATAATAAAGACAATTCTCTTCCGTTCATCTGGAAAATTCACGTGACAAAAGATCTGTAATATAGAGAATTTTTATTTTGTTTCAATTCATCTATTTTTGATAAACTTTTTTGTGTAACACGCCATTTTAGGGTTAAACATAGTAAATTCAGTAAACTTGTGCAACTTTGAAGCTCAAATCCTCCACAACAACATGACATATCAATGAGGTGAAATCGTGATTTTGTAGAGGAAGGTCTTGGCTTCAAATACACGATTTATTTTGGGTGTTGCATTTCCATTTTTGGAGAATTTGAAAATCTACACGACCAATAAAAAGTTGTGGGACTAAGTGACTTTTTACTTTATATATTACGTGTAACTTCCTTAATGGGGGTAAAAACAGTCCTTATGGAAGTAAAAATGGAAATTTTGTCTTGTTACACGGCCTTATCTCAAGTTCTAGTCAATATATAGATTTATAATTTTGGTGTCAAAAGATTTCCTTCATTAAAAGAAACATATTTTACTATGTTGTTGGGTGGCATTGACTTTGATGAACATGTGGTTAGGTATTGTGTAAAGCTCCACAACATAATGTGATGATAGTTCATTTATAATTACCCAATGTCCTCTCAACTCTACACTGGAAATTACACAAACAATT
The DNA here is from genome assembly GCA_958430865.1 of Entrophospora sp. SA101. Classification (NCBI taxonomy): domain Eukaryota; kingdom Fungi; phylum Glomeromycota; class Glomeromycetes; order Entrophosporales; family Entrophosporaceae; genus Entrophospora; species Entrophospora sp. SA101. Next base: position 38,160 of record CAUDNR010004602.1, on the reverse strand, counting down.
ACTTTGGGTGGTACAGGTATAATAAGAATTTTACTATGGTGCGCGAAGTCTATAATCAACATTTTTGCACGTGATTTGTAAAAGAATAGTCTGTTTATGTCGATCCTTTTTAAAAAATAACTCTGTTATTGCATAGATTAAGACTCAAACTTTATCGTGAAAATGAAGTCTATGTGAATTTGCAATTCACGTATGTGAAATTCAAATTAGCCAATCAGAATTTCATATCCAAACACCCAACCCCAAAATTTTAATTATAAATTTCGATTTCACATAATCCCAATTTCACATACAACAGGTAACAGAGGGATTTTTTCAAAATATTGATTGGTTTATTGAGTTCTATTCCTTTTTAGTACATGTTCAAGATGATTTGGCAGCAACATGTTTGTCTAAATTTAGGATAGTCTACAATTATCATTTCTAAATTTGGTATTGCGTAACTAAAAAATCACCACATCAAAAATATTTATAAAAACTATTTGATTATGCCCAGTGTCTGAAATTGAGTGCGGGGTTTGTGTTACATAAAAAATGCGCACATCTTTAAATATAAATTTATTTGATAATATTAATATATTGACATAAAATAAAAAAAATTATTATTTTAATGTTTTTAATTAAAAAAAATTTTTTTAAGCTTTACAATTAATAAAAACTATTTTCTCTCTTTTTTATTTATCCAATGTTCATATGCTTTTCTAAAATCAAAATCTTGGGTATCTGGCCCATTTAATAAAATCATTAAATGGTTATTCAATGTATTTATATGCATTTGGTTTCTCAATTTATTCTTTATCAACTTCATTTCTGAGAATATTCTTTCCACATGTGCATTAGAAAAAGGTATAAGAAGTATTATTTTAACAATAATCATTGAATTTGGATAATTGAAAAAAAAACTATCATCTATATCTAAAATATATTTCCATGATTCAACAAAATTCACTTGCATATTTTTGTAAGATTTTAGATAAAATTTTAGAGTGTTCCATTCTTCTATTAGTTTTCCTTTTTCAATTATTTCATCATACATCAATTTACTATCTCCGTAAAACTTATCCAAAAACTCTATCTCTTTCTGACCATACAGTCTAAATCACTATCAGTATCAGGAAGTTCATTTGGATCAAAAATTTTAAATGAAGAAAATAGTTCAGAATCAGGGAATCTATTATTGATGGCCTTTATCATTGCTAGTGAGTAATCTTTAACAAATGAAGGTACTGGACAATTGTTTTGTTCTAAATAATTTTTGAATATTATGCCATAACTTGGTGGAACTTCTCCATCACCTATAAATTCTACTGTTATCTCTTTAGTTGTAGCATCAATGCTTGGTTGTATTGTGATAAAGATAGATTATCTAATTGAAATATTTTTATTAATTTTTTCAGAATATTTGTTAAATCAGTGAGAAACATTGTTGCAGTAATAAAGTTATGATCCAATTGTCCAAGTAAAACATTTGCATGCTTATCTCCATCTAACATATCTTCATTTAAAGCAGCAAGTACTGAATTCATAATTTGATGTAAATTATGCACAGAATTTGATAATGATAACCACCAAATCTCACATAATTTCAATACTTTAAGTGTTGGTTCATCATTAATTTCCTGCATCAATTTCAGTAAGTCTTGCCTTTTATGTGATTTAGAAAAATACAAATATAAATTTCGTAATATTTTTTCATATTCTTGAAAATATTCTATTTCATCTGAAGCATCTTTTCCAGCTAAATGAAGTCGATGTGATATACAATGAATTGAGGACATAAAAGGATTGATTTATTTTAATCTTGTAGCAACACCAGTTTGATTTCCTCTCATATTAGAAGCTCCATCGCTTCCAAAATGAATTATCTTGTTATATGATATTTCATTTGAAGTACAAAATAATAAGATTTGACTATAAATATTTTCTGCAGTGGTAGATTCTAGATTGATCATGCCCAAATATCTCATATAGGGAATGTTATTAACAATATATTTTCCCACAATTGCTAAATATTTACTATTGTCAATGCTGTTAGCTTCATCAATCATTATACTCCAATAGATTGAGGAATTCAATTCCTCAAAGAGTGATTTCTTTATTACAGAAGCTATACTATCCAAAAAATCATGAGCAGAATTAGGATTTGTATAGCTTCCATATATTGATTTAGGAGTAGGTGTACTTCCTAAACCAGCAGGTTTTAGAGTATAAGTTTTTTCAATAGTTACTAATTGACTATTATTCTCAGACTGTAATGTTGTTAATTTACATAGGTCAGGATAAATATTTAAGGAAAGATTTTTGTTTAGATAGAAAATAAACATTTCTAATTAATGAAATAATTGTTAATTGTTTTTTATTTAATTCATTTCGAAGTTGTGATTCTGACACTTCATGTTCACTGGTTTTTAAATGTCTTTTAATTCCTTCTAGGCTTAAATCTGTTGTACCTATTGCAAATTTTGTACTTCCATTTCTACTTTTCTGCAAAGTTTACAAAAAAAAAGGACTATATTTTTCATTTTCTTCACATTCTAACCATGTGTAATCACAAAAAAAATAAATCTCTGTTAACATGTTGTCTATGATGTGTTGATTGATTATACATTTTTAAATGAATCAATTGTAATAAAATTTGTTCTTTTTTAATTTATTTGAAATACTAAATTTTCAAAAACATCTTGTATTTATACTACTTTAACAGAATCAATTATATTGTTAATAAAAATGAATTAATTATTTTAGGATGATAAAGAAAAAATTAGAATTAAACATCAATATTTATTGTTAAAAATAGAAAAATAAAACCATTTTATTTATTTTTATTTACTTTTAAAATATAATTAAACCCAAAAACATTAATGATTTATTGTTAACAAAAATTGAAAAAACAATAGTATTTTGTTTATTTTTATTTTAAAAAAAATAGAATTAAATCCCAATGTTTATTTATTTATTAACCAAAAATAATAAAAGTATTTTATTTTACTTTATTTAAATTCAGTTACACGAAATTTTTCTGCACAAATCCTGCTAAGAGATTATTGGGTATCTTTAATGTATCACAAACCCCCGCACTGAATTTCAGACACTGATTATGCCGCCAAAAAAAAAAGAAATTCTCAACTTAAAGAAGCTATACTTGCAAAAAACAATTCATTTATTCAAAATACTCTCACATATGATTTTGCACAAAAACTGATGATGATAAGAATCTGATTATGATGAAATTGAAAATACTAGCCTTGGAGATTTATGGATGCTTATAGAAATGGATTGACAGGCTTAGAAGCTTTATATCCAATAAAGAAATACAAATCTCATAGAAAAATTCCAAGCATGTTATTGATAATAAAGAAATTTCAAAAATCACATGACTTTATAAATTTTTATCAAAAAAAAATATCATTTTTTGAATGAGTTTGGTAGTGTGGCGTAATAAACGGTGGTTACAGACTTCGCGCACTATAGGATGAGTGAGATAACAGGTTGTAAAATCTTGTTATATCTGTTACCAGCCAGGGGATAAGTAATTATACACTGTTTGTGTAATTGTCCATTTACTCGAAATAAACTTTTACAATATAAAAAAAAATTGTTATTTTTCAAAGAACAATACCAATTCCAAAATTTCTTTCATAAAATGGTAAAAATCCAATTTGTTTTATTTTACATAATTATTTGCCTTGAAAGTACTTATTAATTATAACAAAAGGATCCTCCTTTTGCTCCTTTTATAACTGACTCAATGTTAATGAATCCTAAAATTACAACTCAAGAATTAAGTGAATCCTTGGCGCGTTTAGAGGTTAATTAAATTTTTGAGTTACTTGGTGGCACTAAAATGGTAACAATAACAAAAGATGACTGTGTCATTCTTCCCGTAATTCGAAAAAAAGGCTTGATGAGATTCATAATGTCATGGGATCCTCAAATGATTATCTTATCGGAATAAAATTAAAAATAGTAAAATGTAAAAAATATACCTTGTTTAACTTATAAATAATTTTATTTTTATACACGATGCTTAGTAATTAATATTAATGCAGATAGTTTCCAAGTTTGTACTATTTGCGTTTTATACACTGCACACAAATAAATGATTAAAAATCAAAAATAAAAAAATGACAAAAGGTAAAAAGGGCAAAAACAAAGAATATGAGGAAAACAATTCACAGAAAAAAGGAAAAAAAACCAATACTACTGTAGTAGATTCTTCTTATGAGGAATTAATGAAAGGTTGTTTACCATTTATTATATGACATTTTAATAATTCATAAAAAAAAAAATATATTTATTTGATTTTTTTTTTTTTAAATTATTGAATAAGAGGGAGTTAAATTAGAAGAGCAAGGTATTACTTAGAAAATTTACAAGATTATTTATCGGCGATCTTGATAATTTTTTAATTAAATCAAAAAGAAATTGTTAAACAATCAATATAGGAGAAAGATATGGGAGAGATGAAAAGGCAAAAAGATTTTATGAACGTGCAATCGAAATGTACAAAAATGCTCACGAGAAAAATCCAAACGATGCTGATAGCTTATACAATTGGTAAAATATAATTTTTTAAAACCTATCTATAAATAAAATTCTTTTTTATAATAAAAATAAAAAAAAAATTTTTTTTTAAAATAAGGGGACGTGTACTTTATATTCTTGTTGATTTCGCATCTCACAATAATGTCGACGTTACTATTACACAAAAATTAGATCTTCTTGATGAATCAATTGATAAATTTAGAAAAGCGTTGAGTATAGATGCCAATAATGCTGATGCTTTATTTAATTTAGCACAGGCATTAACAACTAAAGCAGAATTTATAGAAGATCAAGATGAAACTTATAAGGCTGCTGATCTGTTAAAAGAGGCCATACAAGCATTCGATCGAGTTTATGTTTTACAAATTAAAGAATTAGAAGAGAATAATTGTGGCATTGAGGAACATGATGATACTAATAATAATGGTGGTGATGGTAGTATAGTTGAATCATCATTGTCAGCAGCGGCAACAGCAGCGGCAACAGCCACAGATGTTGGTGGAGGTGGCAATGAAAATTTAAAAGGATCAACAGAGACCGAGACAATTACAGAAATAATTCCAGTGACAAAATCGACCATTATAGATACTTTAATTGCTAATTCAAAAGCTCTTGTATTCTTGGGTTCTATTATTAGTGATCACGAATCGATTGAATCTTATTACACGGAAGCAATTAAAAGGTTAGAGAAGGCGTCAAGTTTTGTTGAACCATCAACATCATCAGAATCGATGACGAATATACAACTTCAATGGGCAGAGCTTTTTTCATCACAAGCTGAACGTGTTTTCCAAGAAACAGGGAATGTGCAACAACATCTTTATGAAAAAGCAATTCAAAAATTGGATAAAGTTATTACTGAATTAGATAAAGAGAATGCTGAAGCGTTATGTGATCGTGGTGATATTTTAACAAATTATGCAAACAATTTATTGAGGTCTCGTTCTGAAGAAAACGATAATGGTGATGATAATGAGAAAGAAAAAAAGATCATAGAGCTTTATTCAAATTCTATAAAATCTTTTGAATCTGCCTTATTCATTGAACCAAAGAATATTTCAATACTTCAAAAGTTAGCATATTTAAATCATATGAATGAATCATTATTATTACCTTTTTATCAAAAACATCATCAACAAGGAATTAATAATGGTTATATTAAAGCTGTGGATTATTATAAACAAGCTTTAGATATCAATAAAGATTCATTGGAAACTTATTTATTTTATGCGCTAGAGTTAAGTCATCTACCGAATAAAGAACATGAAATTGATGAATGTTTGAAAGAATTTGAAAGAAGAGGTGGTTCAAAAGAAATAATAATAAAATGGCAAATTGATAATGAAGAATTATTAAATTCAAGTGATATAAGTAAAGGCTTTGTTCAAACAATTCAAAAATTCAATGCATGATTTTGTTGTTCAAATAAATAAATAAATAAAAAATAAAGTCCGTTTACATTTATGTAAAGTCGTGTTCATTGTATTATTACTTTTAATAATTGTGAAAATAGTGAAATGAAATGAAAATAATGAAAGTGTGATGATAATAACCAAATTAAACCATTCACGATAAAAAAAGAATACCTACCACTTTATACAAATACAAAGAATAAAAAAGACATATATATTAAGATTAAAGATATTAGCCATAATAATTAATAATAAATAAAGTATTTTAAGTATTTTACAATATTGTAATAAATAAATCTAATTAATCATTTATACATCAATTTATATAATAGATAAATATATATAGTAATATGATTCTTTAATTAAAAAAGTGTATATATATATATATATATATATTATATTATTTTAATGATATAAACTTATTATTATAAAGTAAAATCACAAATTAGCCCATTGGTTTTGCTTTAGTAGTGTCATATATTCTAATGAGTTTAGATTCTTGGCCAGATTCATTTTGTGAAAATGCAAAACCACGACTCTTTCGTAATCTTTGAACAGCGCGAACTTTTCGTATAGCCTTTTGGAATTGTTCCATTCTTGGTCGATAATCTGGAATATTGAATTTTTGAATTTCTTGCACTGTGTGATAGGTTCTTGTATGATACATACGCTTGGCGCTAATTTTTTTTAATCACGTGTAATAAATAAGCAAATATTAAAAATGAATCAAAAATAAATAATAACAAATAATAATAAATGAAAAAATACACATACTATTTCCAAATAATATCTCTTAAAAGACAGATGACTGGTATCAGTAAAACAGTAAGATAAAATACTGGGCTAGCGAAAAGTATTGGGACTATTCCTTCATATTCTTCCGAAAACTTTACCATGGGTGCAATTGTACCATATAATGCGATAAATATTATCCAGAACACAAATGAGCCAGGTATTGCAATATATGTATATTTTGTCCATAAGCTAATATATATAAATATAATATATAGGTGTAAATATAAAATGTACGTGCATATGTATGCAATACTAACACTCATTGACCCCCTCCTTACTTTGTTATTAATGCTGCCTTTCCTAATACAGTTGCCAACACGGCTGTATATAAAGTTGTGCCCCATGTCCAATGACCCGCTATTCTGCCATCTGCTAAAGTTAAATCATCAGAAAAAATATATATTGAAGTCCAATATAAAATCTACATATATATAAACTATAATTAGAATATTATTTTTTAAAAAGAACCGTAAATTTTAATAATAATTAACTTACTAAAGAATGAAAAAATGCATTTATTGTCCATCCCCAAAAACTTTTTACGTTGAACTAAAGGATAATAAATAATTTTATATAAATTAATGTTTAATATTTGATTACAAAAGATTTATTTTTTAAACTTACAAATTCACTTTTTTGTCCCAACATATACATTTGAGGATATCGATCTAACATCCTTGCACTAACAAATTGATCGAATACGCCAATAACCATTGGCGGCAGTACAGTAAAAAGAACATTGTAATAGGTGATGGTCCAAGATTCATAAATTACTTGTCCAGAAAAGCTATTGTGAAAAGTGAACTATATATATATATATATAACGAATAAACAAACGTATGGATGAATTAGTAATTTTATTTTATTTTAAAAAACTTGAATATATATATATATATATTTAATTTATTTAGTTACCCAAAATTGTGTCATATATAATGTTATATTCTTATAAAATGAATATAAAATGAGTTTACTCAATCTTTGATAACTCCATGCACCATGAACTAAAAGTAATTTTTTCAAATATTTAAACTGACTAATAGCAACATCAGCACTACGAGCAGCCTGCATCCCTTCGAGTCCGCTAATGCCAATACCAACATGAGCTGCTTGAATCATTGAAACATCATTAGCACCATCACCAATAGCAAGAAGAATAGCTTTGAGATGACGTTTTACAAGTTTTACAACTAATGCTTTTTGAAGTGGTGAGACACGACAACAAACAACAGCTTTACACATAGTTGCAAGTTCAAGAAAAATTTTTTCCAAATCCTTTTCTAAAGCAAATTCAAGTGTTCGACCATCAATAATTAGAGCAAGTGGCTGCATAATCATTATATAATTAGTTAATTAAAAATTTGATATTACTATTTAAATAATTACAGATACATATTCTTACTTCAGATTCTGGATTAACTCTTCCTTTCATTACAAGGATTTTTTTCTCCAAAAATTCTTTAGTAGCCCAGTGACTTTCTTCATTGACAAAAATTAAAGTCATTTCCTCTTGAATCAATTTACAACTTAAGCCAATATTAACAGCAGTCTCTTGTCTATCACCAGTAAGGACCCAAATTTTTATACCAGCTTGTTGAAGAGTGCTAATAGTTTCTGGTACACCATCTTGTAATTTATCTTCAATAGCGGTAGCACCCAAAAGGTAAAGGTCCTTTTCAATCATTTCAGCTGCTTTTTCAAGTTCATCTTGACGATTGGTTAAAGTTGTAGCAGCTTTATCATAAATTCCAGACCAGACATTATATTCCTCTTCAGATATTTCACGCATAGCAATACAAAGAGTTCGAAGACCCTCCGTTGCATATTCTTCAAGGTGATGCAGAGTCTGTTCAACAAAAGGATTGTCTTTACCTAAGCGTTCTAAAATAACGGTATCAGCTCCTTTACAATAAAGCTTGATTTTTCCATCTGGACCACGTACTATCGTTGACATACGTTTACGTGTACTGTTAAATTCACAAATACTAAGAATTTCATATTCTAATTCCTTTCCATTAACCAAAATGGTGACAGATTTAGGACGACGTGTCTATAAACCATCAACCAAATATAATAAACTTTGTAAATATTTCTTATAAATAATGAATTTATAGAAATGTGAAATTTTTTTTTTAATTTACCAAGAATTTATAACCCAAAATTAATGCACCCTTTACAAGAGCACCTTCATCTGGTGATGAAGCTTGATACACAATATCTATTAAAAATAATAGTTTAAATAACAATCTATTTAGTTCTTTTTTTCACAATTATAACAATAACAATAACAATAACAATAACAATATACCATTTGGATCATTATTTTTTCTCTCTGGAATAACAGTATGGCATACTGCTAAAAGTGTAAAGAATTCATCGATAACATTTGCAGTAGAATGACTTTTCAAATTCTCTTTTAATTGTTTAAAATCATGTAAACCGACCTCAACACCATCAACAACATGTGCTCGCTTTGCTTCATCCACATGATCTGAATATGATAGTCCAGCAATAGAACATTGTCTAAATTCCATTTCATTACAAGTAAGCGTACCAGTTTTATCAGAAAAAATATAATCAATCTATTTTTTCATCGAATCAAAAATTTTTAGTAGAAATAAAAACACACGTAATTAATAAATCATATATATGTTTTTACATAAAATAATATTTTTGCCATATTGTATATACCTGGCCCAATTCTTCTACCAAACTACTAGTTCTACATAAAGCAGGTGTGTCTGTCTTTTCATAGTACATATCTAAATCAGAATTAATTAAGGCCGCTTGTTGAAATTTTACAACTTCCATAGTAACAATCAAACTGTAAATAAACAAATAAATTAGTTTCGTTAATTTCACAATGATCATAGTGTTGATAATGATGATAATATAACAACATCATGAATACCTAATTGGGATCAAATTATTAAACAAAATCAAAAATGTTAAAATATTAAATCCAAATTGACTCAATAAACTACCCGTTGCTAAAAGCTGCAAGTAAGACATTTCAGAACCAAATTTTATCTAATAAATAAATAAATAAATAAATAAATAAATAAATAAATAAATAATACATATATAAATAAATATAGATGCAGATATATAAAATTAAAAGATTTGAGATAAAAAAAAATAAGTTAACTTACTGTCCTTGCAGCACTTCCTATTGAACATGCTAAACTCATTGTTAATAAAATTCCAAATAAAAAGATAATTTGAATGTTAACCATTTTTTCAACACTGGTTCTTTTAATTGGGGTAGCACTTTTAAATAATATAATGAAAAAAATTTCAATTTGTCAAAACTAAATATTGGTATTTAAATAATAATAAGATAAAATAACAGAGAATTTTTTTTAAAAAAAGGGAAATTGCTACCTAGCATTTCTCATCAATTTAGTTTCATGGCCAGTAAAAATAACAACACCATATATCCAAGGCGTGTTTTTTAATTGTGCACCCTATAAAATTTTAATTAATAACTAATTGTTTAAAAAAATACTATCAAATTAATAATTTAATCAATTACATACTCTAAGTAATAACTGTGTAGGATCCAAAGGAACTTGTTTACTTCCATTTGGTCCGTTCATGATTAATATACCATCATATGTATATAAACTGTTATTTGGACTTTCAGATTTAATGTAACCTTTTTTTTTTTTATCATTAAAAAATCTCGTTAGTTTTTGGCAATAATTTAGGAAATATATATATGTGTATGTATATGTATATATACTTCACTGACCATTTAATTGACTTATTTGTTGCGGTGTAACAAGAATTGCAGTTTCAGTTGTTGCCTGCTTAATTTTTAGATTTGTTTCACTTAAAAATAAAGATTTTAAAGTTTCTTTCAGTAAGGTATACATATTATCAATCTGACGAATAAGAATGTTTGTTTTTTAATAGTAGATAAACAAACTAACCCATCCAAATTACTTGTTTCAATGTAACATAAACCTTCTGGTTCTGAGCTACTCAATAGCACCAAATCAGCAGGCAAAAAATCTCCACCTTCAACACGAACAATATCACCAACTTTAATTCCATTCCATTCTTTCTCAATAAAAGCCATTCCCGAAAGAGTTTGGCATTTTCTTTGATTGACTTCTCCGTCAGAACGATGTCGTTTCTTTTGACAAGTACAGAATAAGTGAATTTTTTATTTTTATTTTTATAAAAAAAAAAAAAAAAAAAAGAGATTTTATATATGATGACTTACATAATCTTCAATTACTTCTTTGAATGCAGTTGCAGACAGCACCACAACTAAAGTGATAAGGGTGGTAAATTGATTTGTTGGAGACACGTCTCTAATTTGCTATTGAATATGAAATAAAAAATTTTTAATGCTGATAGAATTATCTAAACCCTAATGTAAATATCATCATCATCATAATGGCTCTAGGATACAATTGTTGAGGAATTGATGTAAATAAAGATTGTTTTACTCTACCTGAATACATGCTAATTTGAAAGTAATAAATGAATAATTTAAACATATAAAATAAATATAATTAGACATAATTAGATATCAAATTAATAATACCTGTAAATAAGAAAAATAAATTTGCGTATTTTGAAAACTGCTCGTATAAAAATTTCGGTAAAAAGGTTAAAAAATTGTATTTTGCGGTTGAAATTCTGTTATGTATATATTTTGCGGGTTGATTACGAGCGGGATCGTTGAGGTAAATTATACGTCCAACTTTATCCTCGTCGTTTTTATTATTAGTGGCGATAGTATAGGTTTCTTTGGTGGGTAATATATTAGCGTCATCACTAGGATTCATTTCGGGCGATGTGTTATACGCTATGTTAGAAGTTAACGGTAAGTTAGCTTCTGAAATATTTGACATATTAGACATCCTCTTCATGAGTTCGGTGTTTTTGTTTGTTTATGCGCTAGTGGCAAAACAAATAAAAAAGTTGAGGTGGCTTAAAATATAACTGTAACGAATCAATGAATTTAGAATTCTAAAATAATAAAAATAATAACAAATAATAAATAAATATTTATTATTGACAAAAAATTGTTTCTTTAATTAATTTTTTTTCTATTAACTGATAACAAGGATAACAAGGGGTAGTAGGTTAAATTCTATTTTGGCCAACTATCGAATTAATTTTAATACTAAAATGGGGCTGTACAAAAAAACACACAAGAGAACATTTATTTATATTACTAATATTATAATAATAACAAGTTTTTAACATAGTTGTATGTATGTGTGTGTGAGCCATATGTAAAGTAACACAAATCAATATTATTTATTATTTCTCATATCTTTAGCATTATCAATAATAATAACAATAATACTAATACTTACTAATGCATGTTTGAATTCAGAATAATTATTTTTTTCGAACTTATATATTTGGATATTTTTCATTTTCTTATATAATACATTTCGGGGCAATTGTGTGTTGTAATTCATAAAATTTGTGCCTCTTAATTATGAATTTTTTCCTTTGAGCTTTATTTTGTTATTCATAGTAATGAATTGAAAAAGGTATTGAAATTATTAAACAATCTCATGATGTTTTTAGATGCAACAGAATCGATATAAACCATTGGTTTGATTGGTTTTGTTACAACAGATAAAAGGACATTATCAAATCTTTTCCTGCCGTTTTAATTATTCTAATAGTTCAAAGAAACAAAATTTACTTGAACCATGCACAAATAAATGATTACCTGAGATCAAAATAAACTAAAAAAATAAGCATGCTGAAATCGCGTGATTGTACACCAACTTGTACATCAGGTGGGATCAGCTCTTTCATTGAACTCGTAAACTTTTTTTTTATAGGTTCCCGATAAATTTTTAGTTCTTAAAAATGGTATTTGCGTAACATAATTTAACAATTATCAATATTAGTTAGTATTATAGAAATGTAGTTTTATTTATCTTAATATCTAATATAGGATTAAATAGGCCTGTTCGGCGACTTTTACGCAATTAAACTGTACAAGAATGTGACCAAATTTTAGAGAATATCGAATTCTTTTGTTATTATCACGGGCTCAACAATTGAAGGCGTTATTATAATTCTTGCAAAGATAAAAACATCCCCATTTATATTAAAAAATGGGAACAATGCCAATTTTACAAAATGTTACACGAAATAAAGAAGGAAAATAACATAATACAAAGTTTTTTATCGGCACATTCGTGTTCAAGAAGGAGAGACCTTGATGGCACAAGAAAATATAATAAGTACGCCTGTCTGTTTGTTAATATTCAACGATCTATTTTATCAAGTATAAATGCAATATAATGTTATAACAATGAATTCTTTGGATTTTATTAAAGATGCATCCCACCGGTCATTATTAAAGATCCTTCCTTCTTTAAAGGATCACGAATGTAGTAATTTCAAATTTTCATTTCTCAATATCTATGATTGTAAAGAGTTAATTGATAATCCGCGAATAAATGAATATGTCGTACATATATATATATAGTAAAAAAATGATGGAGATTTCATATCAAAATGATCGACAAAAATCTAAAAGTACTGATTTTACTATTAAAAAATTTTACTTTATGATCTTTTACGAGAAAATAGCACTCATTATGCTTTTGTGCCTCAAATTTATATCACTTTATTTTATAAGATGGAATAAACATCAAAGAATATATTGATACAATTTTTTTTTGATTTTTAATCAGAAAATAAAAAACTTTATGTAGCACCTGTAGATTTTTTCGTATATCTCACAAATTACTATATATAGAAACGATCAACATTTCTCTCATTCATATATCGATTACACAATGAATCTCGATTTAGCGGATACTAATTAAAAATCTCGGTTTTACGGATAAAGTTCAAAGAACACCTTAATTAATAAAAAACCTTCTTGATATAACGGATATCTCGGTTTTAACGAATTTTTGGAAACTATCCGCTAAATCGAGATTCCAATTTTTGTGATACAAAAATGTTCAAATATTCGGATGGCAATCATTCTATCACGTGAAGAATTTTGGTCAATAAAAAAAAAATTTAATCAACTCCTAATTATAGTAATGATTATTGTTTTTTTTAATTATTTTATTATGACACTCTATCAACTTTTCGATATATTCATCACACTTTCTGCAAATGGACTAGTTATATCTTGGGAATTATATTGATAGATTCAATTGATAAACTATTTATCATCAGAAATAAATTCTGAATTAGCCAGCCCATACTAAAAAATCTGTAGATAAAACGGATTTCCTAATATTAATATTAATCGAATTATTGCCGTGGATTCCGAGTTGTCAGAAATATTTATACTAGTTTGTTTACATGTTATAAAATGCCATAGTTTTAAAAAAAAATATCTTAATAAAAAAAATTTTTATCGCTACTCCTATTACTACTAATATTACTGCTGCTAATAATAATAATAATAATAATAATGTAAAAAAAGTACTGTGATGATTTTGAGACGATAATAATAATGATAACTGATGTATGTACGGCAAACGTTATGGTCATATTAATTTGTAAAAAATAAGTTAATGTTATACGTTCAATGGAGTAATGATATGGAAATATGGAAAAGTAAGGAATTAGAATTTAATTTTGTTGAGCAAAAAGGATAAAAAAATTTTTTTTGTGACAAAAGTTAAGTCGGTGAGTCATTACGTCAAATTATATGAAAAAGACTTGGCACTTTAGTTGACTAAACCTTATGGTTACGCGGCCAGCTCTGATGTATATATAAATCATACTTGATTATATAATTGATCGAAAAATAAAAAAATAAAAAAAATCAAACAAAGAGAAACGCAGAAGGCAAACATGGGTTAAACAAAGTGCCAAAATGACAAAGTTCTTATAGACAATTATGGTTCTGGTTCCTTAGATATGATTGGTGAATTAAAAGACTTTGACCCTGGTAACAGTGAATTGGATGTTAATAAAAGTGGCCAGAATGATTAATTTTGACTCTGGTAAAAGTGGTTGGGATGATATGACAAAATAAATCAAATTTCTCTGCTTCGAGTATTATTTCCATTTTTTTAATATAAAACGATTAATTGCACAAAAACAAATATAAATAATTTTCCGATCATTTTTCTACTGATTATTATTATTTACCTTAAGTTACGCTTTTACGGGTATTTTAAAAATATAGAAACGTGGAATTTCACTAACGTATTTAGGTGATAAGTAATTCATGTACTATTATTTTTTATCTTTGCAAGGATTGCAAATAGAATTAAAAGCATCATTAGTAATAATCACTAACAAAATATTAATTAAATGCTTGAATTTGATTATTTAAAAAATAAGAGTTTGGATAATAGATCCATAGTGCATTTGGTACTCGAACACTATGTAGCTGATGTGAAATTTTCCATTTAAATATAAAAATCTATCATTGTATCGTGTACCAACTGTAGAAGGTGATGATGATAATGTGTACTTTAAAAATTTATCAAAATATGAAATTTTTGAAATTATTATTTTCAAGACAAAAAAAAAATGGTTTAAGTAATGAATTTTTAATGAATGCACTAACTTCGTTGATTCTTTTCATTTATATAAAACAGTTAAACAGTCGTTGATAATAGTAGATTAATCAACATTTAAGGGGTTTTCACTAGCTAATATTCTACTTGCATGATATGCTAATGGATACGATTGTGTGATATACAGCTACTACTATCGCCACCATTATCATTATTAAAATCAATTTCTCTTCCGATGCACAATTTCCTGCAAGAATATTATCATCAGCTACCACAAATGCAACTTGTTGATTTTCATACAACTTTGATGTAATCCAACAATTACCACGAATTGTTTAGTATTGGTATTAGATTGTTTATCTTGTATTACAGATAGATGAAAAAACAAGACATCTATTATGTAGCAGGCACATGTCAAAAATACCTGATTGCAAGTAATATGACACAAGGTCTTACTGTAGTGTTGTACCAGAACAGGCATTCTCAATTGCCGGAAATAAAATTCGTGAAACTTGAAATTGTTGGCAGAGACTGCAAGAGCATGTTTATGTATGAAAAACTGGATTATTAATAAAGTAGAAGATTAATTCTTTACAATCAAGTATTTTTTTTCTATTTGCACAATTCCATTTCATTGAAATTTCTTCTCTTCTATATATGTCATATTCTCCTTTTTTTTTAAATAAAAAAAAATTTATTTATATAATTCTCAAATCATTTGTTAATAAATAATTACCTACTCAGTTTGATTCATTGTTTTATTGTCACCTTTAATCAGTAACAATTTCGTTATAAATAAACATATCAGACATTGGATAATGCTAAGTGTTGTTATTATAAATTAGATGACTTGATTAAACATCTCTGTTCATACCTTCTTCTGCTTTTTTCATGAACTAATCTCTAGAACTTTTAGAAATTATCACTAGAAGTTCCAATTTATCTTGTAAAATGAATTTACACCAATGGTAATGTATTAATGGATGGAGGCAATGGTTTTGTTACTGATTTAAGAAATAAAACCACAATTAAACACTTAACAAAAATGCTTACCTTCACAAGTGAATTTTCTGTGATTAAAATACCCAAGAGAAATTTAAAATAGTTTGGTAAAAAAGAGAGTTGTATCCAAATGTTTTATTTGGTGGAATGGAAATGGGACATATAAATTGGGCTTAAATTTTCAATCCATTATAAGCAAGGTCTATTATAGAAAGATCCATGAACTGTATATCAGAAAATAATAGAGAATCAATAAAGAAAGAATAATGAAAATACAGGATAGAGTGATCAAAGATAGGTAATACTCACCAATGGCTTCCCTTGCAATTGATTGTTCTGGCAGTCTTTCGTCTTCTATACCATATACTGCCATGAATAAGTAACCTTTATATTTTAATATTTATAAATGCAATTAAAATCATTATATTTTCTCTTTAGTTGATCAAAATAAACAAACATTCTTACCTTTTTGTTGTTATTTAATCTTTTCCTTGAATGTGAACATCTTTGTCTTCAATAATGTATCATGCCCATTACAATATTCATGACAACTATGCAATGAATTTGATATAACAAACAATTGCATAACCTCAATAAATAAATAATACCAAGACCATGCATAAATAAAATTTAAAGTTAACAATCAACACTTATAATATTCCCACCATTAATTTCCTGTGTATTGTAAGTGGTATAAATGGATGAACATATTATCAGTTGATTACCACTTGATGCTGCAAGTAATGTTGATTTTATTTTCGAAAACTTTTAAAAAAGCTGTGCATTAGATTAATTTTCATCAAAATTGTGTTAATCTAATATAAGTATTATATATAATTTATATATAATGTGCTGACTATCCTAAACACTGTTTGTACGTGGAAATATATAGAATACAAAATTTTGAAATTTCCTTTGACATAATAAATTTTGTCATCACACATTTCCCAGTTCCCCAGAGCATACATAAAATCAAAACCAACTCCTCAACACCTAACTGACAAGATGTCTTGTCAATTCCAACTCTATTGCATACCTGTATAGGGGCAAGCAAACAAGGGACGGATTTCACTACTTGCCATTGTATTCTCAGCATCCTGAATAAAGAAACTTCCAACTTTCTGAATTTATGAAGGGTAATTGTACTACTATACTTCGCTATAACCAGGACTGGTGCCACCTTTTTGCAGTTCTGGACTTTCTCATAAACTCTTTGAAGATGAAATCATGCAAGTTAGCTGACTTGTACCAAAAAATAGACTTTTTCAAAATTATGTGGGGTAATTATATTGCTATACTTCATATCAACCAGGAATAAGTTCCACCCATTAACATCTAAGGTTGCTTGCTGAAACCTCTTAATGACTGCTGAAACTCTGCCGAAATTCTAATAAACAATTAGTGTGTAACCTGCCAAAACTCTGCTAATTGTTGAAATCCCTAAATGTGAAACTCTGCTGAAACTCTAACAAACAATTAGTGTGTTACCTGCTGAAACTCTGCCAACTGATTTCCAGAGGAGTTTTGGCAAGCAACCATATTAACATCCTGGACTTTTTCATAAAATCTCCAAGAATAAATCAACAGTACAAGCAACTTGTGCCGAAAATAAAAAATAAAGGAATGTTTTGAAATTTTTTTTAATGTTGCATTACACACAACATAACAATTTTATTGTCTATTTTTTCCTAATATGGAAATGATCCTTGCAAAAATTTATCACATGACAAATAAATTTTAAAAGAAAAACATTATTAATTTTCGTTCCTTATATATTACCACTAAAAAATATATGATTCCGAAAAAACATACATATTACACTCTCCCTATCTATAACAGGCCTTCCATGGTAAAACTCAACCACAACAAACTTCTCTTTGCTATGATTAATTTCTCTATATAATGAACATTATTATAGTGAATGAAGGCACAAAAAATATTTATAGTTCATTATAGAGAGTGAACTTTATTTTTATATTTTATATTGAAAAAATTAATTAATATCAAGAAAAAGGAATTTAGTATGAAAATCAGCCTGACTATAAGTGTCATATTGGAGCAGAATGTAGTGATTATACATACAGCCCAAATTGGTTTGGTGATTTCAATGGTCAAAATTATTTCAATTTTGATGGAAGAAAGTAGAAATTAATTATGGCACTCACCATTAAAAACATAGGTGTAATACCCCTTTACGACACATGTAACCCCATTTATGACAGTGTCAAAATACTTTGGGCTGCATGTATGGTAGTGATGTTAAAGAAATCTAACTCTCTCAGTCACTTCTTTGTATAAACAAATTATTCTGGACCATAAATACTAGTATGGACTAATTCTAAAATGCTAGAATAATCTATAAAGTCAAATCCATAAATTTCAGTTAAAGTAGAATGGACTATTCCATTGCCTAGTAAAGGTAAGATATAAATAAGGAATCTGGTTCAAAGGCTGAATTGATTATGAAGAGAAGAGAAATGGATGTGAATTAGTGGAAAAGATATAAGATCAAAATTAAAGGTATATATAAAGCTCTGAACAAGTTGAACTTCAAATTTAAAAAAACTGGATTTGATTTGATTTGAATCAAACCAGATTTTTAAATTGATATTATTATTATATTTTAAGAATTTATATGCTTATACTAGAATAAGGCAAAATCCATTCACCTATATATAAAAATTATGCACAGAATAGGTGCTAACTAGTACTGAATAGATGTGAAATGAATACATATGGAAAAAACATATTTTGATATGGAATGTAGAAAAACACATTTGATATAAAATACATATGGAGAAATGCACTTTTCTTACCTAAAAATATGGAACTAGTGAGATATTTTTGATCTGGAAAATAAAAAAGGACCATAATGTGAATACATTTCAAGGAGTTTACTATTGTTTTTGAACTTTAAAGAACAATATCTCAAAATGTTGCTATGCAAATTGGGTAGCTAAAAACTTTCTACATAAGGGTTACATATAAAAGTGGTCAAAGTTGCCTTTTTTTCATGTTATTGTCCTTTCTATTGTCCAGGCCCATTCTATACGAAAAAGCATTTTAATACAGAAAACATCTACTCTCCACTGTGTCTACATGTATTCAGTACTTATTCACCATCTGTTCCATACATAATTTTTTATAGGATGGAACATATGTGGAAATTGTGCTTCAATGAATTCTTCATTGAATTAATTTATTAGATAATGTATATTGATCTGAAAGCAAATCATGATTCATTGGGTTAATTTATTCATATATTTATTTGAATCAGTCTAAATTTCATTCTTTTGGAGCCTAAGGTTTCTGGCCGAAATTGCTTCTATTAGTAGCCAAAATTGCCCAAATACTTTGGGCAAAAATTATTTTTTTATAAACCCAAACTACTTTTTGTTATTAGCAGAAATTGGGCGAAATTATTTTAAAGTTGTTTAGGTTAAAACAAGTTGATTCATATAGTTTTTTAATGTTCATGCTTATTGCCAAATAATAGATGTAATGTTACACAAAAAATAATAATAATTAATACTCTTCTCACGATATATATTTTAAACTTGTCTGCAATTTGGCAACATTTTAATATTAACGTTCTAGTTCAATATCTAGATGTGAAAAAGATTTATGTCTTTGTCCAAATGCCACAATTCAAATTAAAAGAAATTATTTTGGAGAACATTTTAATACTTCAAATACTAGTGTACAGATAAATTACAACATAATTGAAAATTTCATCAAAGAAGCTGATGAAAATTTTATTGAAGAATCAAATAAAAATGAAAGCAGTTTTGATTTTTATGATATTTAATTCATTCAATATAATTAATGATTCATAAATAAAACTTAAAAAAGTGTAGGTTGAATAAATTAAAGGTTTATGCTTTTTTTCTTATTATTCAGTTTTGTATTACATTTGAAAATCACCCAATCAAATTTCAACACACTATACGTAAAGTATCGTAAAGTATCGTATAGTGTTCAACTATACGCTATTTGCCCATCTCTAACTAATAATAATATTGCTGAATTATCCGTTCAAACCGCGGATAATCCATACAATCCGGATGATCCGTTCAATTTTACGGATAATCCGGATAATATTAATATGTTTAAATCCGACGGATGTATTTTTTGAGCAATTAATGGTTGACGGATTGATTTTTAGAGATGAATGACAGATGAACGGATGACGGGTATCCGCGGATCGCATCTCTATTTAGACCGAGCCAACCATAGGGAAAAAGTTTTGCAAAAAAGGATTTCGATGTTCTACGAATTTAATTGTGTTGTGTCTATATATTTGAGCTGCAGCTGCAATTGAAGTTGAAATTGGTGCTGAAGTTGCTGCTGCAGAGTGCTCCCCCAAAATGTTTTAATGAATATTGGTTTTATTTATAAATAAAAAGAAAAACTTCGATTTCTGACAGTAATGGTTTGTTTAACAGATTATCATTGTACACTAACCTTCTTGTGCTTGGTTCAATGCCTTGGACAGTTTTTATCTTACGATCTATATGTGATTATCTTTTCTTAACTATTTTTATCTTACAATGTTACATGATTCATGTGATCGTGATGTTTTTATTAATATTAATTAATTGTTTCTTAACCTTATGATTGATCCTACATGATCTATTAATTGTTGGTTATCTTTCTTAACTAAATGGATTTGATGGGAAGTTAGAAGCATGTATTCATTTAAAAAGTAAAGCATGTCAAATTTACTACCAAGTCATATGATGATACTAAAATACAGTACATTCTAATTATATTATTTAAATTCTGAACGAGTCACATAATAAAAAACCTCCACCATATCATGATATAAGAAGTGAACATTTGTTAAAACCTTCAAATTGCAAGTCATTCTTTTCATACTTAAAAATTTTTTAATGCTTTAAATAAAAAAATGTTTTAAGTCTAAATTTTTGGGTTAGTGTTAAAAACAGAAGTGGTAGTTTGAGTGACCTAAGTATAGTCTATACATAAATAAATGAATAAACATAACTGACCAGCCCAGCAACAGCACTTTCTGGTTTATTATAAAAAAAAGGAAATAGCAAATCTCACAATGATCAATTGTATACAAAAAGAAGTTGACTTTTATATCAAAATAATAAAACATAAAATGAAATACTTATAATATAAAGAGCAATTGTCAAGTAAAATGAACCAGCAACGGCGATGAAATTGCTAAAAGTGCTTTAATTCAAGGTAATGAGGAAATAGAAATTGTCCTGAAAAGGAAAGGCAAATATGGTCAAATAAAAAATTTAAAAGTTCCGCTTTACCGCCAAATGAGAAAAAAGGAGAAGACAACAAAATTATTATTGTGGCACCTTTTCACGCAATTTCGTTATTGTTCCTTTCATTTCAGCCATTGATTTTTGCATCACCTACCCTTTTCATTTTCATTCCTCTATTTACTCACTTTTCTTCATTCTCCTTTAGCTTTTGATTTATTATACCGTGCAGGCCACATTGTATCAATGTTGTTGAAGTAGCCAGAAAGTCACCGGATGCTGGTTCCTTCTCTGTTAAGAAGAACACATTTTTTGTTAAAGAGAGGACTAGTATAAACACAAATGCCTTGACAAAGTAAAAATCGATTGGCCATTTTAACACAATCAATAATGTTTGCAGAATATTTGAGAGATAAACCACCCAGAAACAAGTAATATATTAACAATCTTCCATTCAATTACTTTTTCCGATCTCTTTGAGTTATAACACACCGCAAGACAAAGTATTATTGTCGTAATAATAACAATCCAGAATGTTGGGATGACTATAACTGAAAAATATTAAGAATACAAATATAGAAAGAAAGAATCCAAAAAACTTTTGGTTTTAAACCTAATTATCACAACTACTGGCAAACCCATGTTTACGATTGAAAATATCTTTATACTCGGTAGGCCAAACAACCAGCGGAATCACTCAAACGACTGTGTTGTATAATTTGTCATCCAGAAATGGCCAGTTTTCCCTGAAACATTGAACAGAATGACAAAAAAAAACTGGAAAGAATGTATTAATAATTGCATCATACACATAATCTTCAAATTCATATTCTTCGTTAGGGTTTCTATTTGTAAATACAAGTTCTTATTCGAATTATTTGTAATACAGTCAATCTTTAATACGAATTAAAAAATTTATTCGTTTTATCCGTTTTATTCAATCACTAGTTTATTCATTTATAAAATATAGTCTTATTTCTTTTTAACAAGTTAATATAAACAATAATTATATTCTATATTATACTATGGTTGCTAGTACTATGACTTAAGGAAAATGTAAGCCACTACTATTTATTATTATCACTATATTCAAGAACTAAGAAAAAATAAATTGATAAAGAAAAAAAATTTTAATTGGATTGGATTATTCGAATTATTATTATTAATTTTATTATCGTTCAATCTTTTATTTTATTGTGTGACAACGGGATATCGTAACCTCTGATTGGTATAGTCATCTCTTAAAACAAAAATTTTCAATGAATACATTTCGTTTACAAAAGCATTACTATTGTTCAGTTGATATATCCTTACATACCATGAAAAGAGTCAAGATTTGGC
>CAUDNR010004601.1:0-38987 GCA_958430865.1 Entrophospora sp. SA101 | reverse complement strand
AACTTTAATGGAAAGGTACCTCAAAATTTTATCGAGCAAAATGGGTATAGTTTCTAAACCAAAAATATTCTACGCAAGAAATTATATATAACAGCTATACTAACTCAAAATTACTTTGGTCCGTTTTTATTGAAAAACCCCATATATGCATTACAGGCCGCACAAATATATCAATTGACCATTATACATGCTAGATATTCTATAAATATTGAATTACACACATAAAATGTATGATCGTATGGGATTGATAGACCCGAACAATCTTGAGGCATTTCAATTTTGGGTAGAATTACCCTTTTTTTTTTTGACAATGGTATATTTAAAAAGCGGGTATTGGACTCAAATGGTACATTTGTATTTTAGGAATTTTTTAGGATGTTATATTTGTATAAAACGTATGTTGAATGCACTGCAACTCATGGTGGTGCACATCTGAATTGGCTCATCAATTATTTCCTTCAGTTTTTCCTATAGGTTTGAAAGTAAAATCTGTTTTAACTGGAATCTACTTGTTAATAGCAAATTCAAGGTCTGTCAATTCAAAATATAAAATGCAAAATTTGCATTAAATGTCAAGATCCAACAATGATCAAATTTTGTACGCCATATACTGCAGGTGATTCCCCAGTCTTCTAGCATGACTTTATATGGTATTCCAATGTCGCGCACTTTCCTCGCCGAGCAAATGGCTTTGATGGAAAATCGAACATGTACACTTTCAAATTTTCCTAATCAAATATCTCAATCTTCATTTTTCTCTCGCTACGGAAGCTTGCTTTAACTAATAAAACATTCTGGATTTTTTTGTTAGTTCCAAATGCCAACTTTGAAATAATAATTGATTAAATCTATTCATTTCTAAGTCGGTTGCATCCCATAAATTTGCAACCAATGTGAGATTATTATATTACATATTGTTAATGAGATAATAAACTATTGATAATAATAAAAAGAAAACTATTAATTAAGGATCATAAAAACCACTTATAATCCAACAAATAACCGAAAGATATCCGTCCCACTAATATCTGTTTTCCCCGTAAAAAAATCCGATCTATGATTTAAAATTCCAGAAATTTATGGAAAAATTGCCATTGTTGCAAATTCGTGGAAGCATTTCTGGAATTAACAAATTATTTTTTTTTTATAGGTAATATGGAGACAGCACAACTATCTAACTTTCTTATGTGTCCTCTGATATATTTATTAGCCTCCACATGCATCTATGGCCCATATAACTATCAATAAAATAATAATTATTAAAAAGAATTAATAATCTTTTAAACAATAATATTTTGATGTATTAGAAAAAAATTAATTTGCGAAAATTATCTATTTAACTGTAATTATTATTTGCTCAATAGTCTAATTGATTTGAACTCTCAATTTTTTTCTAGCGGACTTTGGTGTGGCCGCTCAACTTTCAATTAGTGGGACTAAAAGAACAACATTTGTTGGAACTCCTGTAAATAATAATAATAATAATAATAACAATTATAATAAATCGTATTTATTAATTTGTTAATCACATGTAAATAGTTTTGGATGGCACCAGAAGTCATTCAACAAGCAGGTTATGATCATAAGGTATACCATATATTTTATTTGTTAGTTGGCCGGTCGGTCAAGATCAAGCGCTTGATCACAATTTAATAATAATAATAATAATAATAATAATAATAATAATAATAGGCCGATATATGGTCACTTGGAATCACTGCTATCGAGTTGGCAAAAGGTGAACCTCCATTATCCGAGTATCATCCAATGAGAGTTTTATTTCTTATACCAAAAGCAAAACCACCAGTTTTAGAAGGAGGCTTTTCTAATTCATTCAAAGATTTTGTCTCCTTGTGTTTAATTAAGAATCCAATTCACGCAAGTGTTTATTTTTATTATTGTTACAGCTTTTTTAGAATTGTGAAAATTGGATTTTTATTGAGATCATCTTTTGTTTTATCAATGTAAAAATAGCGTCCAACGGTAAAAGAATTATTAAAACACAAGTTCGTCAAATCAGCTCGTGGTACCGTGCAATTACAAGAACTAATTGAAAGATTTAACAACTGGAAGATTGATCGACCAAACAGATTAACTAGTGTTTATAAAACAATGTAATATATGTGTGTGTGCGTGCGCGCGTGTGTTTTTATCTACAAATTTATCATTCTTATTGTTTTTATTTTATAACATAGGTCATTTGTTAATAATAACAGTTCAATAGAAAGTTGGAACTTTGAAACTGTTCTAAAAGCGCATAATGATGGTACTATAAAATTAACCCGTGGTGAATTAAATCAATTAGAACAGGTAAATAAATAATTTTGTGGGAATGTAATTTTTTCATATTAATTCACTGATATATAATTGAATTTTTAGATGATTGCCTCCTCTTCTTCCTCCAATGTAATTGACAAAGAAAAAATTGCCGAAACCAACAAATCAAGTATACTTTCTAAATCTATAAATGATGTTGAAGGGTAAAGTTTATAATTTTTTAGATTATATATGTATTCGAATATATCTAAAGTCTATTTATTAATATAATAGATTTGATACAGCAAAAGCACCAAGAAAATTTAGCGTGTCCACAGTATCATCATCATCCAATTCATCTATTTATAAATACTCAAAAAACATCCAGTTTATTGACGCTATTACAGAAGAAGGAATCATATCAAGAAATCTTGTAAATAATATTATTCTTCCATCTGTTCTAGAGGTAAGATAATATATATCATATATCATATATATAACATAAATTTAACTTGTCAATAATTTAATAAATTCTTAGGTTAAATCGGATGAATTAAAGGCATCAGAACTTGAAGCATTAAGTATGTTTGAAAAAGGGGTTGAAGATTTAGACAACAATAACCCTGAATTGGTTTTGTCGATTTTAATAGAAATACTTTCTCAATTAAAAAAGTAATATTGATTGATTTTTCTTTCATTATTTATTTAATTTGTTTATTTATTTATTTGTTAGTCTATTTTTAATTAATTTATGAACTAAACAACTGATCAATTATTTGTAATTGATTTTTTTTCCAGCAATGATGAAATGTGCGAGAAATTATCAGATTTAGGAGTTATTTCAGATTTGCTTATTAATTCATCTTCGTCATCTCCTATAAATTTGATAAATGGTTCTAACATCAATAACAACGAAAACAACGAAAATAACAACAATGTTATAATAATAAATAACAACAACAATAATAACAACGAGGAGGAATCATCATCACCGCCATCACCTGGACTTGGTTTTACAGAAATGATTTATACAAGATGGATTGAACAATTGAAATTTAAATGGTTATGGGGTTAATTAATAATCACTATTTTTTCGTCATAATCATAATCACTGTATTAATAGTTTTTTTAATTATTTCTTTATAATGAATTTAATAAAATTATATTAACAAGAATGTGTGTAACTGACATTTAGGCATTTGGAACTATGTTGAGTGTGAGATTAACCACTCTCTAGAGATATTATTCGTCAATAGGTACATTCTAAAATTGTAGGCCTGGTTTTCATAAAAATAAACAAGGACATTTATCACGGCTTCAAACAAAGTTCTTTGTTTTTCAATTAGAAGAATAGCTGGTTATTCTGATCTTTCTAACCAGCATGTCTAGCTAACTCTTTCAAAGATTTCAGTGCATCTTTTACTGCCAAATAAATAATATGTACAAAAGGGTCGTACATGTTCATAATTTAAAAGACCAAGAACATTTTCCATGTTCTGCTAAAATCATATTCTCACATCAACACGCTACCCTATTTAGAAAAACCTTTGCAAATGCTTTTTTTCTTTTTAATGGTTTGTTTGTGATTTTTTATCTTGCATGTTTAGTTGTGGAGATGAGCATGCCACCTTTTGCCCAAAAATAGTTTCCCTGGATTATTTCCGTTTTGAAGTGATTGATTCATAAATCTCTTCATCATCTGTCTCTCCTGAGTTTCCTTTCTCTTGATAACCTTTTGTTCGTTAGCAGAGAGAAGAGTTTCAATGGCACTGACAGATTAGTTGAAAAGTTTGTTGATTTGATAAAATATGTAAATTAAATCAAGGGGTATCTTATTTCCATACATGTTTCACAATTTAACGTAGCTTTAACTCTTTTTTTTCTGCTAATTCTATGACTTCTTGTACATTCATTTACCAGATTACCACATTTTATCATCATTTTTTTTTTTAACCAATTCCTTTAAAAATTCTCTGCATAGAGTCCATTGTGGAAAAAAGGCACTTGAAGCACGCTACTGATTACAAAATCTTATCTTTATTTGAGTAATTATGGTTTCGTAGCTTAAAGGTTCATCTAGATGGTGTCAGTCGCAAATACATTTCGCAAACAGCCCAATAAGGTAAAAATCTTGGCGAGGAAGAAAGAGATATCCAAATTTTCCTTTAATGTTGATATGCTAAGATATTATAAAAAAAAATTTTTACGTAAAACTAAAATATTTTATATACCAATCGTAATAATAATTATTGAGAAATTGACAAATCTCAAAGCTTAGAGACCCACCAAGAACGCCAATTTGCAAGAAACTTATCCATATTAGTATCTAATGCTACGTACGATAACCAGGGTTCTTGGTTCATTAACAGACCCGGACATTCATCATCAGCCAGTTATCAAGCAATATCCTTGGAGATATTTTTTGAATTAAAAAAAAAAAAAAAAGATTCCTGTTTTAAGACTAGTTTAGAAATGATGGACATTTAAGCATAATTATTATTGTTGGACAGATACTTGATAGGGTAAGTGACAAAAAAAAATTCTTTGTGCAAATTTAGTTTGTTACACGAAAAGATTCATGATCTACATATATAAATAAAACATTGAGTTATATAACAAACAAGAAAAATTTTTACTCGAACACAAAATAATGAATTTGTTAACACCGCAGATAATTTTGCAGAAGATTATACAATTAGAAGAAGAGAAGTCTTGGGTTTAATTAATCAAATCATTAAATAAAACAATAAAATTTAAAAATTCTTGTCATTAACAAATAATATCAATCATTTTATTACAATAATAAAACAAATAAATAAGCAATTAATTATCAATTGACAAATGTAACCAACGATTAATTTATCATTACCTCAATAAAAAAAAATTATAACGTAATTGAAAAAAAATTTTTTTTGTGATGATTATGATGAACTGATATTTTTTGACTATGTTTCAAAAAAGACAAATAAATAATCCGAGTCTCCGGAGACCGTTGCCAACATAACCAAGACTTTATATCATCATTTCCGTCTTCCCTATCTTTCCTCCTCGTCATCTCATTCCAAGCAACCAAGATTTCTTCTATCATTAATTTATTTGATTGTGCATATGAGGGCTTGGGTAACAACAATAATGAAATGATTGTTGTACAAGTTTTTATAACTTTACTAATTGCTTGCCGCTGTTGGCCAACATCCATATAAGACCAGACCGTTCAATCTGTCCCACAAAAATCCCAAGTTGACTTTTGGTATGTGCACTATTATTATCTAATTCTATAACATCAAACCCCCAAATTTTTTATACTTTTTTTTTTTACAAGCTTTTTCAACATCTTTAGTTCTCTATAATAATAATATATTTTTTTATTTGTATTTAATTCAAAAGGTATAAATAAATATATTTTTTTGTTTTTTGCTATTTTGTTCAATTAAATAATTTTATTTTCGTTATTTTATTTCAATCTGGTTTTTTTTCCAATAAAATAAAGTTAGATAATACAATACATTCATCGCGTATTTGGATTTTTTTTTACTTTAAAAGTCTACTTTCAAAAACTTTTTTTTAAAAGCTAAAAACTAATTAAAAAATTCTCTTCGTTCTTCTTTTTTAAAATTATATAGTATTTAACCTTAATTTATCTAAAATTTATATATAAAACATGGATGACGAAGTCGCAGCGGTAAGTCCTTCTATATTTTTTTAATGGAATTTATTTATTCTACACCTTTTATCTTGATACAATTAAGGCAAAAAAATTTTTATTTAAAAGTATTATTTAATCCCTCCAAAAAAAAATTTTTTATTAACAACTATTATTTTTCTTTTTTATTTTGTGTATGCTTGAATACATATATACATATAATTTTTAGCTTGTAATTGATAATGGTTCTGGTATGTGCAAAGCCGGTTTTGCTGGTGATGATGCTCCAAGAGCTGTAAGTGATAATTTTTTAAAAAAATTATGATATTTGTAATCAATCATAAGATCAACGATTCTTTTTTTTCTATAATGTGATAACTTTACTAATCTGTTATTTTATTCTTATTTGCTATTGTTGCTGCTGTTGTTTTATTTTTGCTAGGTTTTCCCATCTATCGTGGGTCGTCCACGTCATCAAGGTGTTATGGTTGGTATGGGCCAAAAAGATTCATATGTAGGTGATGAGGCTCAATCAAAACGTGGTATTCTTACCCTTAAATATCCTATCGAACACGGTATCGTAACCAACTGGGATGACATGGAAAAAATCTGGCATCATACTTTTTATAATGAGCTTCGTGTTGCTCCAGAAGAACACCCTGTATTATTAACTGAAGCACCTCTCAATCCTAAAAATAATCGTGAGAAAATGACTCAAAT
Organism: Entrophospora sp. SA101; assembly: GCA_958430865.1. NCBI lineage: Eukaryota > Fungi > Glomeromycota > Glomeromycetes > Entrophosporales > Entrophosporaceae > Entrophospora > Entrophospora sp. SA101. The sequence goes on along the minus strand of CAUDNR010004601.1, from coordinate 32,368 downwards.
CATGTTCGAAACTTTCAATGCTCCAGCTTTCTATGTTGCTATTCAAGCAAGTATTCTCCATCCATTCAATTTGCATGCATACACGCACAAAACATGTTGCTGCTTCTTCCTCTTTATCATCTATCCTCCATCCTCCATCCTCCAATCCTCAAAAAAAAAAAAAAATAATAATTATTAATTTTTTTTTAAATCATTATCTTAATAACTAGGCTGTTCTTTCATTGTATGCCTCTGGTCGTACAACCGGTATTGTGCTTGATTCTGGCGATGGTGTTACTCACACTGTACCAATTTACGAGGGGTATGCTCTTCCTCATGCGATCCTTCGTCTTGATTTGGCTGGTCGTGATTTGACCAACTACCTCATGATCATCCTTATGGAACGTGGTTACTCTTTCTCTACTACTGCCGAACGTGAAATTGTTCGTGATATTAAAGAAAAACTTTGTTATGTTGCTTTGGACTTTGAACAAGAAATGCTAACTGCTGCTCAATCGTCAGCGTTAGAGAAATCTTATGAATTACCTGATGGTCAAGTTATTACCATTGGTAATGAAAGGTTAGTATTCTTTGTTTTTTTTAAAAAAAAAATTTTTTTGCTAAAATTTATTAAGAATTTAGAATTATTGATGATTTTTAAATTTCTCTCTCCCCCTCACTTCCTCCTTCATTCATCTATCTCTTTTAAATAGATTCCGTGCACCTGAAGCTCTTTTCCAACCATCTTTCTTAGGTCATGAAGCTGCTGGTATTCATGAAACTACATACAACTCTATAATGAAATGTGACGTTGATATTCGTAAAGATCTTTACGGTAACATTGTTCTTTCTGGGTTAGTATAAATTGTTTAAAAAAATTTTCTGAATACAAATTTGTGTGTGTGTGTGTGTATATATGTATACGTATATATATTCATTTATTAAAATATATTATTTTGTTACCACAGAGGCACTACTATGTATGCAGGTATTGCAGACAGAATGCAAAAAGAAATCACAAAATTAGCACCTTCCAGTATGTTGTTTTTTGTTTTTGTTTTATTGTGTTTTATTTTGTTTTGATAAATATTTAACATATATTAATAAATTATGAAATTTTTTTTATTTTTTAAGCTATGAAAATTAAGATTGTTGCTCCACCAGAACGTAAATATTCTGTTTGGATCGGTGGTTCTATCTTAGCTTCGGTATGTAAATCATTTAAGTTTTTTTTCAAAAAAAGTGCGGTGAATTTTATCTAATTAATCTTTTTTTTTTTATTTTATTTTTTTTAAAGCTTTCCACTTTCCAACAAATGTGGATTAGTAAACAAGAATATGATGAATCTGGTCCTTCTATTGTCCATCGTAAATGTTTCTAAATAAATAAAATAAGATAAAAAAATCAAAAAAAAAAAGAAAGCCAAAATTATTATTATTTTGTGTTTTCTTATTATTATTATTATTTAAAAATTATTATTATTGTTTTAGTTTGTGGCTTCTTCTATTTATATATATATAATAAATACATGGTTATGTTATTATTATTGTAATATTTTATTTTTTTATTTTTTTGAGATTATTTTATTATTATTATTAAAAGCTGTTTTTTGAAATATATATATAATTAATTATAATAATAAATATATATATATATATATACAAATAATAATAATATTCATTATCTATATTTAAATCAAATCAAAAAATGAAAAAAAACTTTTTTTAATTTTATTAAATTTTAATATTTGATGAAAATAAAATCATCGAAAAAAAAAAAAATCTGAATATATACATTCTGTCAAATAATCAAGGATTATTACTACTTTTAGATATTACCCAATAAATATTAAAAATCCTTTTATCATAATTATTAATATTACTGAAAAGGAAAAATTTTATTCTAATAATATTAATAAACTATTATTCAATTACTAAATATGATTCTTTCCATTGGTTATTTATTGTTGGCGTTAGCTTTATCAGATGGGTAATAGCTGTTATTTGGTTCAGAGTAGTAATAACTAGTGGTTGGAGAAGTAGAACAACTTGTTGGTTGAAATAATTGACTATGACATCTTGTGCTTATTGTTGAATTGATATTATTATTTTTAAAAAAACCACGATTTCTTTGGGAGAGACTGGAAGAGTTATTATTATTTTGAATCTTGATTTTAGCAGTGGCGATGTTGACGCGATTAAAAATTGCTGGTGGAAGACTTTGCGTTGCAGGATTTTCCATTCTTTTAATAATGGGAGGACTCTGCTGCTATTTTAACATAATTAACTATATTAATTAATTATTAACTAATGATTATTAAATCATGCATGCATGTTATTTAACAATAAGACTTACGATAACTTCTTGAACATTATTATGATGTGTTCCTCGAATAATAAATACATGTTCCTTATTGTAAAAAATGAACATTTTAATTGTTTTTATAAAAAAATCAATTACACATATATAATATATATGTGTGTGTGAGCGTGGTGAACAAACATACCGATGCCTGTTCCACGGTTAATCTTTTGCTAGGAAACTTCTCCAATAAATTTACAACCAAGTCTCGTGCATTCAGATCAACATTTCTCCATGCAAGCGAATTAGGAGAATTGTCCAAATTAAGTTGAGTAAAAACAATATTTGCTCTTAATTCATTACCTTTTCCTTTAAATGGGATATCTCTCACTAAACACATATAGAGGATCACCCCAGCACTCCACATATCAATGGTTTTGCTGTATGTGAAATGTGCTAAAAGTTCCGGCGCGGCTAATAATAATAAATTAATCAAGTATACATTAATAACACGCATGTACATATTAAATTAAAATGCCATCATAGTAGGCGTTAAATTCATATAATAAATATACCGAATGCTGGTGATCCACAAACTGTAGCGGTGTATTCTTGATCAAGATCCAATATTTTAGATAACCCAAAATCTATAATTTTAATATCAAGAGAACCTTGTTTACACATTAGAATATTTGAAGGCTTTAAATCTCTATGAATAATGTTGTTGTCGTGTAGATACTAATATAATATAATATTGAATAACGATAGATATGTTAACTAATTATTAACTGATTATTATTGCAATATTATCATTATTACCTTCACACCTTCAAGTATTTGAGTAAATACATAACGAGTTTCTTCTATTTTCAAAGCACGACGCTGAATAAGAGTAAACAAATCCCCGCCTTCCATACATTCCATTACTATCATGATCAAATTATTTTCATGAAATGTATTAAAAATTTTTACCAATCTGTGATGATTGCATGTATTCATAATTTTTATTTCACGTCTTAAAGAATCAATCTCTGAATCTGTTTTGTCTTTGATTTCGATGAGTTTTGCAGCGTAACGATTTGGTGATGGAAATTGTGGTAAACACAGAAACACTTGTCCGAAACTTCCCTTTCCTAATAATGTCGTGGTAGTATAAAGATTGTTGAAGGTTCCTGAAGTGTAATTTTGATTAAATTTAAATGTATATTCGAAAGTTCCAAAAGAACCCGATTGAAATTTTACTTCTGTTCCATCTTTTAATTCGCGTTCATGATTTAAACCAACTATATATTTGTCAACTAAAAATTTTTTTGATGATTCATGACTTTTATTATTGATTACTACAACTGGAACGCCGTTAGATATCATCTTATAGACAATGCACACTGGTATTACATTAACTTGACCATCTAATTTCTTGATAAAAAGAAGTATAATGAATAAAATAAAGGAGAAAAATAAATAATAAATAATAAATAATAAATAAATAATAAATAATATAATAAATAATAAATAAAATAATAAATAATAAATATTACATTGAATTGGTATCGTAAACCGTCGTTCGTTACGTAGCCTAAATGTTGACTAGCATCAGTAAAGTAAATCATTTGATCGTTTCTATTTAGTGGTATGAATGCGCCCCATGCTCCATTAGAAAAAGAAGAAGGTGGAGAGGATTCACGTGGAATATTTTGAGGTGGAATACTTTGAGGTGGAATACTTTGAGGTGCATTAAAACCAACTATAGTAGGAATGTTGCTAAGTTGAGTGGTGATAAATTTACAATTACGGGTTAACATTTTTACTGAATTGCTAAATTTTAATATTTGTATTGTATGTATTTATATATGTATATGTATATAATTGGATTTAATATATTTGGAAATATGTAATTGTGAATAAATTCAATTGTATTGTTTAAATGAAAGGAAATGAGAGAGAGAAAGGAGAATAATAAAAAAATTTGATTTTGAGATTTTGAGGGGGTGTATATAAATGATAATCATAAATCTATTTGTGCTATTTGTGATGTCATTTGATATTTGAATTTTGTAAATAAATAAATGAAAAAAGCTTATGAGAAAGTTTTATAAAATAAAATAATAATTGTTTTATACAGCAATAATAATCATTGAAAATCAATCAACTATTTGTTTGTTTTGTTCTTGTAAGAAATATAAAAGGAAAGTCAAGGATTGTAGACACGTTCGAAATCAGAGTTAATGCATGGTAACGTAGTACAATTCAAGCATTATTTAATTTTGAAATATATGTTATTCAAATTGCTATAGTTACATTTCAAATTCTGGTCTTCGTGACGATATAGCCAACATGAAGGTGCTAAAAGGACAGCTCTATGAATAGAATTCAATCAACCCAAGAGAGAGCGAGGCTGTAGGAAGCATTATTAGCCATACAGAATGCTTGATACATGTTTTTTGTTAGAAGCAAAGCATGTGAGGATTTTATTTTATTGTATATATATAAATAGATTGGTCAAGTTTTCTACTAGTTTTTTGTTATTCAAGGTTATACAAATTACTTAGCTGCATATTTTTGATTGTCCAATTATCTCTTAATATTCATGCATGCATGTGACAGGAGGAGACATATATTAATCTTAATATGCTAACCTTAATACCACTAATATTAAAATCACCAAAGATATATTTGTCATTAATAATATTGACATCGGATAAATTTCGTTACACTATTGTTATTATTGAATGAAAAACAATGTAGGCCTAATACTATTGATTTTGATCAAAATTTTGTATCCATATTGTATACCGTTCTACAATGCTTTTCTGTCATTGGATGGATGACTTTATACTATTCGAAATTAGAGGAATCACTCTGTCGATAATATAAAAAATGCCTCTCGATAGTCTTTTCTTTAAAAAACATGTATCAATAGTTACAAATACACACTTTGTTCCTTCGCAGACACTTTGAGTCTTCTTATCTCTTTCTACCACTATTGTGTCATTGATATATATCTGTTGGTGCTGTCCCTTGAGCACACATTTGGGGTGATTACTGTAAGCAAGTATTTCTTTTTCTGCGAGATTATGATGTTGAAAAAGTGCTACATATGTAAACTCGATAAGTCGGCCAAAATTTTCACCTCACTTTTTTAATATTTAAGTAATTTTAATTCGATAAGTCGGTCATATGCTTATCGAGTTTACATATGTATCACAAGTAAGTGCTCGTTACAGAAATAAACATTACAAACTCATCTTCGTATTGATATTCAAAACCAAAGTTCTGTTCAAGCAATATTATTTTATCAATTTAACTGGGATTGCACCCTTGGCAAAGTCATTTGTTAATTTGATGGATTCATCAAGTTAAACGAACTGGTCATTTGATATCTTTATCTAATAATATATTGGAAATTTCCTTGCAAGGATTTGATGATTAAGATTAACAAAATTTTGAAAATTGAAACTTGCAATCATTTGCATTTGCATGGACGAACATGATTTGGCTAGAAAATAGATGTATCTTTCGTCATCTTTGAAAATATTAAAGATTTCTTGGCATATACTTGTTTATATTTGGAGGCAAATGTTCTAACCTATTGAAAAATTTTTTAGTAAAGCGATGCACAAATATGTTGTACACGGAAACATTAGTCTATTTTTATTTATCAATTACCTACTATCGTCAAAATCTATATTAAATTATATTAATTATTAATATAAAAATGTAGTGCGCCGATAGGTTTATTATTATAGCGCTAATTTTGTATTAGTTTTTTATATATAAAGGAGGACTTCAAAAAAATCACCTACATCTTCTTCTCTTTCTTCTCTTTCTTCTTATTTTTTCACAAAAAAATTTAATTGAAAATTTTTGTACATCGAAAAAAGCCCTTCCATTAAATAATAATAATAAAATGTCCTCTAAGAGAACATCGACACAAGTGATTAGAGAAGAACAAGAAGATGGAACTATAATAGAAAAAACCGTGACAACTTTCATAGAAGAACGAGAAGAAGAAAATGAACCTAGCATTACTACCACATCTGCCACTAATACCAGTGAAACTGGAATTGAATTGAAAAATGATAATGGAGATATCATCACTAATAACGATAAACCAGAGTCACCTAATAAAAGAACATCGACACAAGTAATTAGAGAAGTACAAGAAGATGGGAGCATAATAGAAAAGACTGTGGTAACTGTAATTGAACAAAATAGTGAAGAAAGAGATGAAGAGAGAGGCGAAGAAAAATATGAAGAAAGAAATGAAGAAAAATATGAAGAAAAATATGAAAAAAGTGAACCTATCATTACTACCACAACCACCACATCTGCTACTGATAATAGTCTTAGTGACACCACTAAAACCGGAACTGAATTAAAAAGTGACAATGGTGATGATAATGCAATTATTAATGATGATGATTATTCGGAAAAAAAGATTGAAAAAATTGACAGTACCGCCACCGCTACTAATAATGATAATATTAGTAATGATCCAGAAAAAAACAAAGTATTGGCAGAAACCCCCACGCATCATCAAAGAATTCAATTTGAAGAAAGAGAAAAACCAGATCGTATTACTCCAACTGACCAAAATGACAATATTACAACCGATCCAACAATACAATCTTCGTCTGATGCTGCTACTAATAATAAATCCAAAGAAATTCCTGACGTAGATTCTCCAAAAAAGAAGCATATGGATATTGTAAGTAATCAATCAATCAATTGATTGATTTTTTTCAAATTAACATTCAACAATTATTTATATTTTTTTATTTTTTATATTTTTATTAGGATGAACATATGTTAAACCCTAATGAAGTTTCCAAACGTTACTCTGTTAACATCAATGTCGAGAAACCTCCAGAATCACGTGGTTTAACAGAAGGTCAAGCAAGCAAAATTTTATCAGAAAAGGGTCCAAATGTTCTCACTCCACCCAAAAAGAAACATCCTTTTATGAAATATTTAGAATGTTTATCTACTTTATTTAATGTTTTATTAATTATTGCTGGTATCTGCATGTACATCGTATTTGCTATAGACCCTCAAGATAATCCATCTAATGTTAGTGCTCCTTTTTTTTTCATTAATTTTTATTCAACTTTAATGAAATTATTTTTAACTTTATTCATTCATCCATTATTAGAGTTACCTTGGTGCAATTTTATTGGGTGTTGCTTTCTTAAATGCCTTTATTGAATTCTATCAACTACAAAAATCTGCTGCTATTCTCGAATCCTTTTTAAATTTAATTCCTCAAAAATGTTATGTCATCAGAGATGGAAAACTCACTCAAATTCAAGCTTCAACTCTTGTACAAGGCGACTTGGTTTTCATAAAAATGGGTGATAAGGTTCCGGCTGACTTGTATTTGTTTTCTGTTACTGACATGAAAGTCGATAATTCCTCCTTGACCGGTGAATCTGAAGCTCAGGAAAGAACAAAAACAAACGATCACGAAAATCCTTTAGAGGCTACAAATCTTTGTTTCAATGGTACTTTGGTTACTTCTGGTGAAGGTTATGGTATCGTAATAAGGACTGGTGATCACACTGTTCTGGGTCAAATTGCCGGTTTGACTGCTGGCGAAGATAAAAATAGGTCTCCTTTATCCCAAGAAATCGACAACTTTGTTAAAATAATTGCAACAATAGCTTTATCATGTGCCCTTATATTCTTTGGCATTGGTATGAGAGTTTACAACAACCAGGTCTCACTCACTCTTAGTTTTGCTATATCCGTATTGGTTGCCTGGGTACCTGAAGGTTTACCCGCCACTGTCACAGTGCTTTTAACTATTGCCGCAAAAAGAATGGCTACTCAAAATGTCTTAGTCAAAGATCTTCAAGGGGTCGAGACTCTGGGTGCGATCACACTTTTGGCCACTGATAAAACTGGTACTCTCACTAGAAATCAAATGACCGTCACATATATATGGTCGGCTTTAAATATGTATTCAGCATTTCGTGGTGTTGGCCAAAATGACAACTTACCTTTTGATAGGGATGCTCCTGGTATTCAAGATATCATAAATATCTCCATATTATGTTCCCGTGCAAAATTTAATAGTACTGACATCCCATTCCAAGAACGTGAAATTCTTGGTGATGCAACTGAAACTGGTCTGATTCGTTTTGCAGCTCAAAATGTGGATGATTATGATGATGTTGTTAACTCGCATCCAAAGGTTTTCGAGATTCCTTTCAATTCCGAAACAAAATGGGCTCTCACTATTCACAAGAAAAAACATGAAAATGGTGAATTGGTCTTGTATATAAAAGGTGCCCCCGAAAGAGTACTCAAATTGTGTTCTACCATTTTAACAGATAAAAGTGCTATTCCTTTGACCGAGGTGCACAAAAGAACTTATGATGAAAGGTACGAGTTCATGGCTTCAAAAGGTCATCGTGTCTTGGCTTTTGCTGAATTTTTGTTACCACGTGACCAATATCCAGAGGACACCGAATTTAAAAAAGAAAAAAACAATTATCCACTTAAGGATTTATGCTTTGTTGGTCTTGTATCTCTTGAAGATCCACCAAAACATGGAGTACGTGAAGCTATTGGCCGTTGTCGTACCGCTGGTATTCGTGTCATGATGGTGACCGGTGATCATCCTTTAACTGCTGAAGCTATTGGTAGAAAAATCAATTTAATGTTAAGTGATACAAAACAACTGATGGCTAAACGTACAGGACGTCCTATAGAATCAATCAGAGATGATGAGTGTAATGCTGTTGTAATTCATGGTGAACAAATTGATTCGTTGAGTGATATGGATTGGGAAAGTATTTTTGCCAAGAATGAGATAATATTTGCTAGAACTTCACCTCGTCATAAACTTGAAATTGTCAAACGTGCTCAAGGAATGGGTCATATTGTAGGCGTAACTGGTGACGGTGTAAACGATTCGCCGGCTTTGAAAAAGGCAGATCTTGGTATTGCCATGAATCAATCAGGTTCTGATGTCTCCAAGGAAGCTGCTGCTATGATTTTAATGGATGATAATTTTGCTTCAACTGTAAAAGGTATCGAGGAGGGTCGTCTAATTTTTGCAAATTTAAAAAAATCTATAAGATACACGATTTCTCACTCCACACCACAAGTTGCGATGTCTTTACTCTATGTAATTGTACCCATACCATTACCATTACCACCAATCCTTATTTTAGTGACTGATTTAGGTTTTGAATTATTTGTTGCTCTTTCTTATGCATGGGATAAACCAGAGTCAGAAAAAAGTCTTATGAAATTTCCACCACGTAAACCTGTGACAAATGAATCAATCCAACGTCTTAAAGCTCGCAAACTTCGTCGCACACCAACAATAAGGGATCCGGAAACAGGAGAACCTGTAAAAATTTCAAGATTTTCTTCATTTTTATACACAATCAAAAAGCCATTCACTGCTGAATGGTGGTCTGAATTATTGGAGAGTGAAGGTGGCGAGGTTTTGGTTGATTTGAATCTTTTGAGTTGGTCGTATTTAGAAATTGGTACTATAGAGGCAATCGGGGCTATCGTTTCATATCTTGTGGTATTGAATAGTCATGGAATCTCTCCTTATGACGCAAGAAATATGCAAAATTCAGTAACTGAAGGAGGTTATTTTACTGATAAAGCAAGCACCTATACATCCGTTTATGGCACTGAATTGGATGCAGCTGCTCAAAAAGAAGCAGTGGCTCAAGCAGCCTCAATTGTATACCTTGGTATTATGATTCAACAAATGTTTAATTTGTTTGCAGTGAAGGGAAGATATCGCTTACCATTTGGTTGGTTCATATTTTCAAATCGTCTTAATTTCTATGGTGTATTTGGTGGTGTCGTATTAGCCATGTGTATCGTTTACATTCCACCTTTTAATATTGCTTTCGGAACAAGTTATCACCTTAGTCCATTATTTTGGCTTATACCGATGGCATTTGGTATCTTCATTTTGATGTATGCTAGTTTACGTATATTATTGTTAAGGAAAGCACGGCCAGTTAATCTTAATCCGGAAATTGCAGGATTACAAATGTATCCAACAGTACGTTCTGTAGAAAGAAAGGCCTGATTATGATTGGTAACAAATAATGATTATATTGATTATAGATTGGTAGCAATCTATGCCTTTAAGTCATTTAAAAATAACATTTTAATAATAAAAATTAATTAATTAATTCATAACCTTGTACATTTATAAGTTGTAAAAAATAAAAAAAAAATTTATTTTTTTATTTTCAAGATTTACTTTATTTTTAATAACAATTAAGTTGGGGGGTTAATTTAATTAACAATTTAATTTTATAATTTAGAATTTTTTTATATTTTGAATAAATTTAATAATAATAAAATAATAAACTATATCTAAATTCAAAATTCAATAAAAGTATACACAGATTGAAAGCATTAAAGCTTGGAAAAATATCTATTGGTACCAACTATGAATTTTGATAATAAGCATTGGATGTGTTATTTTTGCATAGATAGGTAGGCCGATTATTTTAAATCTATTCATGATGCCGAGACAATCGGATTAACTTGTCTACTTTGTTTATTCTTTAATTCTTTTTTTTTTGAATTCTACCCATTCTTCAATGCTTAATTATATTCATTGTATTTTTAGTATAAAATTCAACAAGTAATACTCTCAAGATTTAAATTAATTGTTTTATCTCATTTGCCTTGAGATATCTTGTGCAATCTAATTATAACGTCACGTGTATATTTTTTTGTGTTGGATGATTTTTTGTTGGGATAAAACAAAATTTCAATTCAGATAAATTTATTCATTAAAATATGAGTCATTAATTTATGTTTAGAAATAAAATATACTGTACCATGTACAAGACAATTATTGCAAAGCACACGGGTATAAAGTTTAACTTATCAATGCTGTTTTTTGAGTCAAAGTAAATTCTTGAAGTGAACCTCACCTTGATTCTGTGGCAATGCATAATATGTAGGATTTTCCTTTCTCCGCAATTTCCAAAAGTATAGATTCATCACAAAAATTTGTATGTTTAGAGTTCCTATTCGTAATACAAATTCTTATTCGAATTATTCGTTGATTTTTGCTTTATTTGTTCTGTTCGAATTATTCATTCTATTTGCTTTATTCGCTTTATTCGAATTACTCATTTTATTCGTTTTATTCATTTTGTTCATTTTGTTCGTTTTATTCGTTTTGTTCATTTTATTTGTTTTGTTCATTTTGAATAGAAATCCTAAAGACATTCTATTTTTTTCAATTCATATATAAAATTCATCGTCTCCACAAACTTTTAAACTCTTAGTTTCAGGTTCTAAAATACAATGCCTTTGAGTAAGTAAGTTTGTGCCTCCAAAAAAAACTCATTCAATGGTTGTTATTAGATTAGAAAATTAGTGGGTCTGGTTCTAAATAAGCAGAGTGCAAAAATTAGAATACCAAATAGTTTTTAGCCTAAGCTCTGAACAGTTCGATTCAAGCCGAAAATTCTGGTTCGGTTTCAATTTGGTTCAAAGAGTAAACCGAAACCGAACCAAACCGAAATTTTTCAGTTTGACTTTTTAGAATCCGAAACCGGACTGAACCGAAACTGAACCTTTTGGAGCTTTACTTACAGCTTAACGAGAGTTTATATGTGTGTCTGACTTATCAAGAGATTTTTAAATATAAAAAAAAAAGGGCTGGAAATTTTTGTCTGAGTTAAGCCAAATCTGACTTATCAAGTGTCCAACTCATTGAGTTTGCCTATGTACCCCTATTTTTTTTTCCCCAGAATACACAAATTAAAATTTTTTTTTATAGATGAAGAGTTGTCCAAGACAAGCGTTCATTCACCAGTAACATAATATTATTTGGCATGCATGGTATTGTAGTGAAGGAGGAATGGTGCAGTTTGTTAACCAGATACCTATGATTATGGTTGAAATCAAGTTACTTACCACAACAAACGTTTGGTATCATTTTGCTTTTCATAATCACTATTAACATTAAGCATGATATTAAACAAAAAAAGGCAGCATGAATATAAAAAAAAAAATAGCACCTGAACAATTTGGAAACACATTTCAATATATAACATTTGATCATTGTAAATCTCAAGTGTTCAAGTGCATCACTTTATTTAAAACACTACAATCTTTCCTCACATATATAAGGCTAAATTGACTTTCTCCCCTGATAATATGATGATGAAACTGAATTACAGAGAGGGGAGGTGCTCTCCTTAATTTTGATACTGCTCTTGCTACTCATCAAATGGTGGCTTGTAATACTCCTGATGGTTATTCTGACATTGTCTTTATCTGTGGTGAATGTAAAAACAATTATGATAATAATATTCCTCCATGATGTGAGAAATGTGGTAGGTTAAAAAGGAATAGAAACTAGTGTTCCATGTCGCAATCCAAAAAAGGAGACCAAAGTGGTCGCAAAGGTGGTTGCAACCAGGTGTTGCAAACCATCACCAAGAATTGCGACCAGCATCTATAATAGAAACAGATGTTTTTGTAGTCATTTAAAAACTAAATCAACTCAACCACTTTCTGACAAAGAACTACTTTCACAAGCTTTCAGTTTTCGCCTAGAAAATAGAGCTAGAGAACTAGAAAAAGAGTTATCAATTACCAAAGAAGAATTAAAAATTGAAAGAGAAGAAGTAGCCAAGTTTCAGGAAAAATCTGAAGAGTGAAGTAAAAAGCAAAAACAGTAATTATTAGATAAGGTAAAGGGTTTAGAAGAAAGAATTAAACAACTAGAAGAGGAAAACAGGAAATTAAAAGATCAACAGAATGATCAAATTGCTCAAATTGAAGTTAAAGAGACTAAAAGATGATCTTGATTGAAAATGAGAAAGTAGTTTAAAGAGTATTCTGTATAAATTAAAATTCATTCCAACTATCAAAGAAAATGGTAGTTATTTTCCTTTTAAAGATTTTTGCTTTTATTAGGTAATAACGCATCATTATGATGTTTTCTTTTTCTAACACTTATTATTTTTCTTTCTTCTTGGTAAATTTCATAGATAATACTTTCTTTTCTTAGATAAGCTTCAAGTGTCTGAGTATCGTTTATTTGAAAACATAAGGAGCAATTTTTTCACCTTGTTCCTTTTTTAAAATACTTCTAATGGTGCTGTATTTTTTTGGTTCCATAGTAGACCTAATGTAAATGAGTTTCATATTAAATATTTTTGTCTAGACAAATATCATGATCACATCACATTGGCAATACAGTTGTAATGTTAGACAAACATATTGATCCCTGAAATTCTTGGTAATATCAATGTTCACTTTGTCTGGTTTTGTTGCAGTATGCTCCATATACAGTCACACGATTTGTCACACATATTAAAGCCGGGTCCTATCATTCCCATATGATCCACACATTTCATGCATGTAATTCAAAGTTCATAGTACATTTAGCATGCGTAAATGGTCGGTTGATATATTTGTGCGGCCTGTAATGCATATATGGGGTTTTTCAATAAAAACGGACCAAAGTAATTTTGAGTTAGTATAGCTGTTATATATAATTTCTTGCGTAGAATATTTTTGGTTTAGAAACTATACCCATTTTGCTCGATAAAATTTTGAGGTACCTTTCCATTAAAGTTTATTACTGAAATGCTGATCTTTTTTCAAAACATCATTTTCACAACATGGTCTGTTTCTATTGAAAAGTCCCCATATAATAATGTTCTATTTTCCGCATATAAAAAAGTATGGTTTCTCTTTTCTGTTTAAACTCTAATCTCATATTGACTAACAAATACAATATAAATGCTAATAATTTTTTCAGAATAACATAATATTAATCTTGCTACCTAATAAAACAAACGATAATGACCTGATTCGACATTATATATCTCATTTCCTATAATTGTAGGTATTTATTTATGCATCAAAAAGTAGATGTTTGTTATATGAGATAGAATGAAGTTGTAATAAACTTTATACAAAAATTCCACATCCAACACTTTTAAAATTTATTTAAATTTCTTAACATGTCAAAAATTCTCAAATATCTTTGCAGAAAAGGTATTCTTTTTTTCAATATTGCCTTATTGTAAAATAATTAAATTAACTATACTTTAGATAACCACTTTCACAAACTGTAGTGAATGAAACAGCAGTAGAAAGGTAGCTAGAAAATGCAATACAGGTAGGCAGGATAATGGCTAATATTCCTGATGTATAGTATAAATGTTGGAAGCAATTATCGAGTAGTATTTAGTGCCTTCAGCTCTTCCTGCTGTACTTCAAGATGATGAAATTGCTACCACTGTTCTTTATGCCATGAAAAAAATTATGAGAGTCGATGATCAGCGATTGTCATCCAATGGAACGATATGGGATTTAATGATGTCGCTACTATGCCTGGATGTCGAAATGGTGTTCCAGGCCAAACGAAAACAGCTGTCATTGCATTTATTACAACAAATTGAGGAGCAAATGTCAATAATCTCAACTCGGTATTTGTATTTAATGTTTGTAGAATACTTACAAGTTGTGAGAATAGATTGCCCCCATGAAAAAATTTTATTTCGTGTATTTGAATCACTTAACATCAGCTATCTAATTTTTTCATGTTTTTTTTCCTTTTCTTATAAAGGACTCGCCATCAGCCTGGAATTCCGGGTATATGCCATTCAGCTTGTAGAATCAACAAACTGACACAGTCAGACGCACTTGATTGGGAAGGTTTCGAGTTTGCATTTAATCGATGTGTTTATATAAATTGTTTAAAATAAAGTGATCACACATAATTAAAAAATTTATTATTCTCTTTTACTTAATCTCATAAAAATAATTAAAGATTATACTCGCTGATATGAAATGATAAAAAAAGAGTTCAAATTCTAATCACATAATAAAAAGAATCAATTTTTACATTGCTAATTATCATTATGTAAAACGGTAGTAAATGATATTGAGCATGGAATTTCTTTGTGACATAATGTTCACTTTGTCTGCTGGTTTGCTGCAGTACGCTCCACATATACTAAAAAGAATGGCAAATTAAAAGAATACGATCATTTTGAATTTCGAAAAGATGAATATGATCAATGCTGATAGGAAACATTGGGTACCAAAATATGATGTAAAATTAAATTACATTTTCACAAGTAATTGGAAGAAAGACAAATCAGAGAATAAGGTTCCGAACGGATCATGAAAAAAATTGGATTCGAATCAAACAAGATTTTCAAATTGATATTATATTTTAAAAAAAGAAAAATTCAGTCAAACTCATTTCAACAAATTTCTGTGTAAAAAATTATGTACAGTATTGATACTGAATGGATGCGGCAGAATGAATATTAATATGGAAAAACATATTAATACAGAGAATGCATTAGGAAAATTCTAATACTCTCCCGAAATAATATCTCAAAATATTGCTGTGCAAAGTAGATATGGTTTTCTAAGTCAAAGATGATGATTTACATAATGACAAGGAGTGGTCAAAATTGCTTTTTTTTCACGTTATAGTCCTTTTTTTTTTCTATTGTCCAAGCTCCTTCTTTACATGAGCATTTTAATAGTGAAAACATCTACTGCTACTGTTTCTGTATGTTTAGGTACAGAATATTTCGCATGTTTCCACTCATTATCAATTGCGTTTCAACGAATTCTAATTCTTACTATAATTCATTCATTATTTATGTGTATATCGATCTGAATCAAATCAAAGCGAATAATCATGTTAATTTATTTATATATTAGCATTAATCAAATAGTATACATTGATTGATTTTCAGTAGCTATTTTAATTACTTAATACATATAGTAATATATAGAGAGTTTGTTTCACGAAAAAAATTTATTATACACGCATAATAAATATTCATATTTTTTGATAGCAACAGAATCATGGCAATAATAAAAGGAATTTTATTATATTTTAAAAGCCAATATTTTTTAAAGTCTGTTCAATCTTTATAATTTTTCTTTTCTATAACCGTCTACCTTCTTTGTAATTTGAGCTTTTGTATTAAAAATCTTCTGACCAATTTGGTTTTTTGCATCAACAATCTTTTTGACTTTTTCACCAAGTCCTTTAAATCTATCTCTTAATAATGTGAATGTATGCATTGATTTTATATATCTTCAGTAATATCTTTGACGCTTTTGGTATTTTTGAATGGTCCTCCCTTGTTTATTTTTTGGTGATTGTGTGTAGAAGAAACTTGTTAGATTAGCATTAGTCAAGGCTAGGATGAAAATCATCTCCATATATGGTGACCTCAAAAAATTTTTTTGAAAATGCAGATCGGCTTTTTTTTATTTGTTTTATTTGTGGAAAAAAATCATGTCAATGCGTAAAAAAATGAAAGTTGAAATCTCACATCATCCTAGCAATATTATTAATACAAGAAATACAAGGAATACAAGAAATACAAGAAGTAACAACAAAGGCAAAAGCAATAGTTATTGCGAGGATAATGAAATCAATAGTAGTAGCGTTGCTAGTAGTGGAAGTGGAAGCGATATCTGCAAGTCTATTAGCCATGCACTGAAGAAAAACAAGTGTGTAGTGGTGATTGAAAGAAATGACGAGGTGATAAGAGAAGCAAAAAGACAAAGAACAAAGAATACTATGATGGGAAATAATAATTTAATCTATAACTCCAATAATGCTAACGATGATAAAAATAATCATTCTATCAAAGAATATGGATTTTCTTCGAAAAATTTTGCTGATAAAAACCTATCATCAGTACGAAAATCATTTGACAGTTCATTGGAGAGAACTAATAAAAAACAGAAACTACAGGAAGAAAAAGAAAAAGAAGAAGAAAATGTAAGAATAAAAGTAAAGGGTAAAAAGGTAGAGGAAATCAATGAGAAAGACGAGTCAATAAACAATTCATCATTGATAACATCATCTATTACCACAAAAACAAAATCACCAAATATTGAGGAGGGACAATTTGATATTTTGTCATTGGTGCCAACAAACGTTATTCCATGTATTAATCTTAATGATTTAGCATTTAAAAATGGAGTTATGGATGAAAGGCGTAAATGTATTAAAAGATCAAAGATTTTTCCGTTATCAAGATGATCATAATAATGCAACAACAAAATTATTCTAAACTACACGAGGTATTAAAATTAAAATATTGGCAAGTGTCAAGTTATTATTTTTACTGCTAATAGTAATATTCTTAATAAAAATGACTATTTTAAATCATATTAAAGTTCAATTTGTTTTATTAAAGAGAATAATATTCTAAGCTATAATAAGACCTTCATCATCTTTAAATATTTGAAATAGCAATCCATTTCGTGCATGACACATATTCGAATGATAATTTTTTATCATCAAGTTTCCTCAAAGTATCTTCTTCTCGCATGCATCAATTAAAATATCTAAAGTTTTTTTGTACGGAATTTCCATCAATGCTGAAAATAATATTAATGAATCTTGATTTTGATCAACATATGCTAGTAGTAGGTAGTAGTTGTTGGTTTGATCTATAAAATACAGCGAATTTTGCTCCAAGTCCATTATCATTGAATTTTATGTAAATATTTCTGATTCTTGATGAATTGTGTTGTGTACTTGTCACTATCAATGAGGGTGACAATGAAGAAGAAGGTGGAGATTGATGTACTATTACTTTGGAAATCTTGACTGTTTGAGTTTTTTGATTATAATCACTATCTTCATTATTGTTGTTGGTATTGTTATTGCTATTTAAATTTTATTCCATTGTATTCATTGTATCAACTATTATTATATCAGATGATCCATATACACATACATATTACACACATACATTTATATTTATTTATATTAATTATTAATCAAAAAGATATAAACTCTTTATATTGTACCTAAAAGTATTGATTCTTTTACTTCTTGGAAATTATTTGTGGCAATAAACTTTAGAATATCAATTTATGTCTTTATCACAAAAGAAAATGTCACTTTAGCACAATTCACTTGAAAAAAATACAAATTAAAGATAAATCAATCCATTCGTGTGACTACCATTTTAAATTTTAGGAGGCGCAAAAAACTGAACTAATTCGAGTTCTTCTAAAAAAAAGAAAAGAAAAACAGCAGAAAAGTTGCCTTTTTTATCAATTATAAACAATGTTAAACATAATATAAGAATCAAAACATTCTCGCCGTGTAATGTTTAAACGAGCAAGGCAACATGTTAAATAATATCACATTTGTGAACGTCAAGAGATTCGTATGCATCTATATCAAAGTTATTATTTGTTACAATGAATTATTTTTTTTAAATTATATTAATTGATTTCTGTTATATATTAGCATAAAAATTATCATTTTTCGTTTAAATCGAATTAATAAAAATCCATATTAATATGCTACGTACAGTGATAGTAAGTATACGATAATAATTGTTAATTAATTATTTTTTTATCTGTTTGCAACTTATTTATAAACGTGGATTTGCCAAAATCGTATTAATTAGTCAATGGAGTTTTTTCCTAGTTTAAAAAAGCAAATAATTTCTTTGGACTTTTAAGTCATCAATCCTAATGGTAGATGAATTGATTAAAAGAAAGTTTGGTCATTGTAATATTTTAAATTTGGTAATTGTGGAGAACAAATAAATGATTTAATTCTAAAGATGAATTAATAATTCAAAAAATAAAATCATAGGTAAAGAATTTGTTCATACCATTATAACATACTGCAAACAAAATGAACATTATTATTATGTCACGAAATCATGATTTTTTATTAAGCATTTTTTAATTTCTTTGAACATTAAAGATGGCCCAGATTAATCATCAATATATAAAAATGACAACAACATAAGGATTCTTGGCCAATGGTTGAAACAAAGAATCTATCCACCAACAGAAGAAAAATCATCAAATACTTACAATTATCTTTCTTCAACTAATAATTGTAACAATATTAATGTGTGACATGGCATCAACTCTTGTTATGTTCGGCTGAATTCATCTTCAAACTACAGAAAATGATTTTCTTGATATGATTTTACAAATATTTTGGTCAAATTAAATTAATTACGTCTATATAATTTATTTATATTTTTAAAAAATCATGATAAAAAGATAAAATGCTAATAAATAAGTAAAAAACTATGAATATGAATTGGTCGACCAAATGTCAATGGGTTGAATTCAAAAGTATAAACTATCAGTTGTTAATAAATTATATATTGTAAATTAAGTTCAGCAACAAAACCAACCGATAGTTATAAAAAGGATTATCTCAAAAGACATGAACATAGTAAATTTAGGCAGGGCCAGAAGAAAATTCCTGATGTAATCACAACTATAACATTAAGAAATAGTAGCTATAGTAGCAATTCCAGATAGTAATTATAATGAAATTTGCAAAAGTTACAATAATTCAATTCAAAATTATTCATTTCCTCCTTTGCTTCCTCTTAATTCGAGATTCTTCTTTTTCTCCTATTGATGATAACTTTAAAACCTCAAATATCGATAAGATCGAAAACACCATCACATTTGAATTTGGGATGTCCTGGAACCATGAAATTCAATTCAATGCTTTCATAATAACCACAAATTACCAAATATAAATAAAATCAAATTGTTACATTATTTTTATTTTGTCCCCCAGCATTATCACAAGTAATCTTTAAATGCTTTTCACCTTTATTCATTTCCTTAATTCCATCAAAAATCATACTAAGAGTGCCATTGGGTCCTTTTCCTATGATTTCATTTTCATTAAGAACATAATTAATTTGTTCTTTTACTGCCTCATCTTGAATACCAAATAAATGAACTTTACATGGACTAAGATAATAAATTCTACTTACTTGTTGATCTAAATGTGGCACATGAACATTTTGGGCTCAATCATAACTATAATGAACAGTAGCATCAATACTACAATATTGTGTTTTACCCTTTGAATAATTTTGATTAATTAATTTTCTTTGTTCTGCTAATTTAGTGTTTTTATTGTAATAATTTCTTTCTACTTTTGCCTTGGACAGATGCTCTTTAAATCTTTTAAGTAAATCTTTTGCTTCTTCCTCCTGACAAGCATTATAATGTAAACCATCTCTAAAATGTTGACAAGTATCACACAAGTCGGTCCTTGGACTCATAATTTGAATTTCTGGTGTCAATTGATGTCATAATTTTCTGAATGCATCATATTTTAAAGATTTCAATTTGTTATCCTTTTCTAAACCACCCAGAAAATCTCTATACACTGATTTATAACTCATTTCTGCTGGTAAAAATATAACTGATTGGGTTATTCTATTAATGCTTTTTCCTGGACTTGGTAAGCCATGAACTTCTGCATAATTTTCCAGAAAATTCTTTACTACTTCAGCAACATTTTTGTCAATAACCATCTTAGTTTTCCATTGAGGCATCCTTTTAATATTACCATGAACTCTTGCTAGAAGACCATTGTTTATCGAATGATTTCTGGTATTTTCAAAGTAAGTTCTACCAATTCCTAACATATTGAGATAAGTTTCTTGACAAAGTAGTGTATTGTGATCTCAATGGTAGAAAGTTCTTTTATTAGATCTATTTTTCTTTTTAAGGCATCTGCTGGTGCTTATTGATCCATCATCCATTGCTTTAATCTGTGCCATTTAAAAATATGTCTTGTTCTGGTTTAGTGAGAGCTTGAAAGGATTCCCTTAATTCTGTAAATTGCTCCTTGGGAATTCTTGAAGAACAACCACAATCACAACCTTTTTCAAAAAAATCAATGGCTTTTTGATATTCGTTAGAACCATTATACTTATTATTACTTTTCATATATACACTTATCCATATATATAATTTTATGTTCACTTTGTGGGTTTTTTAAAAATTTATAAGATTTTAAGATTAATCTTGTGATAATGAAAGTAGTAGGAGTAAGATAATGGAATCCTGTGAATATTACAAAAGTCATGTAATTCTATTATTTGAAGAATAATCTTGGAATGACTTCTTAAAATACATTTATTTTTAAATAAGCATAAGCTTATAATACAAGAGTTAGGCTAATAAAATGTATATTGTTATGTTCTTCATTACTTGAAAAAAAAACTTATAAAATAAAATAAAATATGATAACTATAAAAAGTTTGAAAATATATTAGAAGGAAGCACATTTCACCCCCAAAAAAGTAGATATTTAAATAAATTTAATAAAAATTTAAAGTTATCTTTCATCAAAAAAAAATAAACATTTTAACCTGAACTATTAACAAACTATCTGTTAACATAATACAATATTAACTTTCTACAATAATTCCACATGATAAATTCTATCCTAATTCTTAGTTGCCATATGTTGAACAGAAATCTTACCATGTGGAACCCTTTTGGCACCAGAAAAATCAATAGTAAAAAAGTAGGAAAAAGCAACAATTCTCCAACAATTATGACAAGTCAAATGCTTGTTGATTTTTTTTTCAATTGGTGGTGGTGGTGGTGACAATGTATATAATAGAATCAGAAAAAACTAAAATGGACTCTAAATCAAGTAAAGTAGTTAGCAATAAAAAAAAACTTCATATATGGTCAATTCGTTCATTTTCAGGTAACTACAAATCAAGCTACAAAATCCCTCAATTATTGAAATATTTTTACAACGAGCACACAATTATACCGAAAACAAACACTCGGACGCTTCGAATTCATGACCAAATGAATCTAGAAACTTTAAATGAACACTCAATTGATTTGAGTTAGCTTTTGAGTTAGTCTTTTGAACATTGTTATTCCAAAGAGCAACGTGTGTTCAATAAATTATATGTAAAATTATTGACCGCATATTAGTTTGCTGTTGATGTGTGGTCAGCGCATTTTAATATGATAGCAATATGCTAACACCGCACATGTCCTAGCAAATAGCTTAAAAATAATCCCTGGTAACACTGTCATCTTTAAATATATACATAATTATTCTGTTATTTTTTTTTTTTTGTAGCTGTCAATACAGACAGGTTTATTAATAATATTGAATACGAACAACCATAGAAAGGGCAGGTTTTTAAATCCACCAGTTTTTTATGAACAATCAGCAGTGTAAAACATTTAGATGTTGATGATCTTTGTGACTATGATTACTCATGAAAGTCAGATGCTTCATTCATTCGATTCTTGGTTCACTCGATGTTGAAATTGTTTTGGGGTTAAACCTAAACGAATAGAATGTTTAGAAATGAGGATCCGTTTATGAACGTACATGTGAAAAGGGGTTTGTCATATAGGGCAATAATATGTTACACGTATATTGATATTTTGTATAACAATTGGATTTTGAAATTATCATCCATCTATCTATATTTGTTGGAGTAATTCTTTTTAATAAAGATAATATTATGACAATCTGTTAGAACACCATAAAAAGACATCTGGAATTGTAGCTGGAGTGCTTTTTCAGTAAACACTAAATCAAAATTTTTTATTCCTCGCCTTTTATTCTCAAAAAATAAAAATTTAAAATGCAATTGTTATTAACAACATCGACATTATCATCAACACCAACACCGTCAACATCATTATTCTGTTCAACACTAGCTTATGATTTGTTGAAATTATTGAATGATACATCAGATCATGATATGGTAATACATATAGGTGGAGGAGGAGGCTATTTTTTTAACAACAACAACAACAACAACAACAACGATAATAGTGGTAATGGTGAGGAAGACATAGCAGTGACAACAACTAATATTGTAAAAACTTTTCAAGTTCATTCCAACATTTTACGTGTAAGGTCCACATATTTTGCTAATTATTTGAAAAAAGAATGGATAAAAAGAGAAAATGGAATTATCCAATTCAGAAAACCAAATATTTCTCCATTTGTTTTTGAAATTATTTTAAAGTTTGTATATTTATTTTTTATAAAGTTATTTCGTTTTTCTTCTGTAAGTCTCAACCAATGTATATATATATAATATACATGCTTTTATTAATAGGTTTATTTATGGAGGAAAAATCATGTTTGACGAAGAAGAGAAAGAACCTTTGGTAATATTTGAATGCTTGATGGCAGCTGATGAATTATTATTGGACGAGTTTATTGATTACACACAAACATTATTACTAAATAAACATATCCAATGGCTTAAAGACAACCTTCCCATAATCTTCCGTATTACTTTTAACACAAATGCATTAAAGAAATTACAAGATTTCTGTTTAGATCGTATTCGCAAATATCCTAATCTGTTATTTGACTCAGATGAATTTTTATTATTGCCAGAAGATTGCTTGGAACAATTATTAAAGGATGATGAATTAGAAATGGAAGAAATGGTGATTTGGGAAAAATTGGTACAATGGGGTATCAATAGAATTATTACGACTACTGGTACTAATAATAGTGATAGTGGTGATAGTGCTGATAATTGTTACTATGGATTCACTAGTAATAATAATAATAATAATACTTACAATAATGATAATGATAATAATGATGATGAAAATGATATTAATAATAATAACAGTATTACTACAATCATTACTACTACCACCAATAACTTATCAAAAGATATAAGTAAATGGAGTTCAGAAAATTTTAAAAGATTTGGGTTAATAATCCAAAAATGTGCTAAACATGTTAGATTTTATCATATGAATTCTAATTACTTTCTAACAAGAGTTAAGCCTTTCAAAAAATCATTGGGTGAATTCTATGACACAATGGAGAAATTTCATTTGCCCATCACCTCCAATAATGCAGTCACCAATAGTTCTCCTTTAACAACAAAGGAATTCACATCATCATTGACAATTTATCGACCAAAAAATCTTACAATTTTGCCATATCGTGGAGCAATAATTTCAACAATTATGAGTGTACACCATGCAATAACTATAGCCTCATGGATAGATAAAATGGATTTAACAAGTAATAATAATGGTGGTGTAGATAATCATAACACTAATAATATTGCTACCACTAGTAGTGCTACCACCACCACCACTAATAATAATGTTGATTATTCATATCCAATTAATCAGATACCATATGAATTTAAATTATTGATAAGAGGTAGTAGAGATGGGTTTTCATCATCAACATTTCATAAACATTGTGATAATGTTGTTGGGACAATAACACTTGTAAAATTACAAGATTCTGAATATTTTGTTGGAGGTTATAATCCAAATATATGGACATCTCATTTATGGCCAAGGTTCAATTATAATACCGATTCTTTTATCTTTAGTTTCATACAAAGTGGTGGTGGGCTAAGTAAAAATTTCCTTGATGACAGTAATGGCAATGGAATTTTCAGTAATGGCAATGAAAATGATAATAACAATTGGAATAATAATGGTGGTAAAATAGCAAGAATAGTTGAGTCAGATCACAAGTATGCTTTAAATTATTGGAGATCAATTGGACCTTCATTTGGTAAATTCGATTTACTAATGGAAAACAATATTATCAAATTTAAACATAGAAGCTATCATCCAAACATTATGCCAATTGATAATGGGTATGCTAGAATTGAAGATTATGAAGTGTTTCAAGTGGTTAGGAAAGCTACTGTCTTGTCTCCCTCATCTTCAACCATTATTAATGCTAATTCTACATCTACTGATAGTAATAATAGTATCATTAGCATTAATAATAATAATAATAATAATAATAATAATAATAATAATAATAATAATAATAATAATAATGATAATGATAATAATAATAATAATAATAATAATGGATTTGGTAGTAATAGTGTTAGTAATTTTATTTATAATATTTATCTTGGTAGTGATATTATTCTTAATAACATGTTGTTAGACACTGAAGGTTATTGATTGACTGTGATTGATTGATTGATTGGAGAGATAAAATATATAGAGATAGAAAACTTATTATTATTTACTATAGACATTATATAGATTATTTGTTTATACTAGAGATAATATTTATTTATTTAATTAAATTTTAATCTAAAATTTATATAATTTTATAATTTAAAATCCCACATGTTTGTTTAATAAATCACCTATTTTATCATTATTTCTGTAAAGGTTCATGTCTTTCCAATTATTCATTTTCATTCTCCCAACATTCTTTACCAATAATTGATAATCTTTAATACTATTCCCATTGTCTTTAATAAAATCACTACTAATAAATCTAAAATTTATATATTTGGTAATAAAATATTTATATTGTATATACTTTGTTGAAATTAAATTTGAATACATTGTTTTTGCCAATTAGTAATTAACTAGTACTAGGTATTATTACATTACAAAACTTATAAAAACAACTTTATGATCTTTAGCTTCTTCCTCTTGGCAAGCATTATAGTGTAAATCATCTTTAAAATGCTGACAAGTATCACACAAGTCAGTCCTTGGACTCATAATTTGAATTTCTGGTGTCAATTGATGTCATAATTTTCTGAATGCATCATATTTTAAAGATTTCAATTTGTTATCCTTTTCTAAACCACCCAGAAAATCTCTATACACTGATTTATAACTCATTTCTGCTGGTAAAAATATAACTGATTGGGTTATTCTATTAATGCTTTTTCCTGGACTTGGTAAGCCATGAACTTCTGCATAATTTTCCAGAAAATTCTTTACTACTTCAGCAACATTTTTGTCAATAACCATCTTAGTTTTCCATTGAGGCATCCTTTTAATATTACCATGAACTCTTGCTAGAAGACCATTGTTTATCGAATGATTTCTGGTATTTTCAAAGTAAGTTCTACCAATTCCTAACATATTGAGATAAGTTTCTTGACAAAGTAGTGTATTGTGATCTCAATGGTAGAAAGTTCTTTTATTAGATCTATTTTTCTTTTTAAGGCATCTGCTGGTGCTTATTGATCCATCATCCATTGCTTTAATCTGTGCCATTTAAAAATATGTCTTGTTCTGGTTTAGTGAGAGCTTGAAAGGATTCCCTTAATTCTGTAAATTGCTCCTTGGGAATTCTTGAAGAACAACCACAATCACAACCTTTTTCAAAAAAATCAATGGCTTTTTGATATTCGTTAGAACCATTATACTTATTATTACTTTTCATATATACACTTATCCATATATATAATTTTATGTTCACTTTGTGGGTTTTTTAAAAATTTATAAGATTTTAAGATTAATCTTGTGATAATGAAAGTAGTAGGAGTAAGATAATGGAATCCTGTGAATATTACAAAAGTCATGTAATTCTATTATTTGAAGAATAATCTTGGAATGACTTCTTAAAATACATTTATTTTTAAATAAGCATAAGCTTATAATACAAGAGTTAGGCTAATAAAATGTATATTGTTATGTTCTTCATTACTTGAAAAAAAAACTTATAAAATAAAATAAAATATGATAACTATAAAAAGTTTGAAAATATATTAGAAGGAAGCACATTTCACCCCCAAAAAAGTAGATATTTAAATAAATTTAATAAAAATTTAAAGTTATCTTTCATCAAAAAAAAATAAACATTTTAACCTGAACTATTAACAAACTATCTGTTAACATAATACAATATTAACTTTCTACAATAATTCCACATGATAAATTCTATCCTAATTCTTAGTTGCCATATGTTGAACAGAAATCTTACCATGTGGAACCCTTTTGGCACCAGAAAAATCAATAGTAAAAAAGTAGGAAAAAGCAACAATTCTCCAACAATTATGACAAGTCAAATGCTTGTTGATTTTTTTTTCAATTGGTGGTGGTGGTGGTGACAATGTATATAATAGAATCAGAAAAAACTAAAATGGACTCTAAATCAAGTAAAGTAGTTAGCAATAAAAAAAAACTAGAACTTATAGTAGAAAAATTCCAACTACTTAATGAGAAAAAAGCCAGTCAGCATTCTAATTTCTGTCTAATAAAATAATGATTAAAATTCACAAGTTATTTGGTGAGAAAAAAAAGTATCACTGATTCCACTATAAAAATTTCTACCAATGAATGACAAATTCTAGGAAAAAACAATAGAAGTGACTCAGAAATAGTTTGATAAAAAAAATAAAGCATTGAAGGAGGATTACTAATTAAAAATGTTAATAAAGGAAAGATAAATAGAAACTCATTACAACTACCAGCTGATGCCAGGCATAGTCATAATGATTACCTTTACAAGCAAGAATGATCACTGGACAGATGCCAGGCATGAGCACACCTTGCTTGTACTTCTACCACAACCACCAGCTGATGCCAGTAGGGTTTGTATTCATGAATATCATAAGGGGGTCACACATGGTCACACACTATTAAAATCAAGTGATCAACTCATGTTTTTAAGGAATTTTTTGCTGTTTTAATAGTGTGTAACCCCCTTAATGATATTCATGAATAAAAACCCTAGATGCCAGGCGCAGCGTAGTAGGGCTTGTAAAGGGAGGTTTCACTAGATGGTTTGATAGTGAGATTGTCTCCACTTTACACTTCCATGGGTCAACTACCAGCTGATGCCAGGCATAGTAGTCATGGGTATAAAGAGTAATAATATTATTCATTTTCTTTTAGTCCAAAGATAGCTCAGAGAAGAATTTGTGGAGTTGGGGCTCTGAATTTGTTGTTATTGCATTTGTGCCTTTTCTTTTCAAAGAAACTGCTGACATTATGAAGAAAATCATAAAATAGTGATAATTTTCTCATTAGAATTGAAACAAGAAACCAGTATTTAAAGTCAACTCTTGTTTGATTTTTTTTTTTTTTACAGTGTAGGCTTAGAGCTCCATTTCATTGTTCAAGAAGATCTTGTTATTTAGTTGATGAAGCCACCTCAATAGCTAAATCAAGTGAATCAACTTGAGATTTTGTTTAAGGGTAGAGTTCGGTTAGACAGTACATCATATAGAATGTATGGAAAAAATTTTTTTTTTGATCAATGGAAAAAAAAAATCAAATTTTCTAATCCTTCTGCCGTAACCATAACTAATTTATGGAATTTTTTCCCCATACTAATTTAAGCACAACGGCTTACCTTAACTACAAAATCATACCTTTACCTATATAAAGGAAATTGAACATAGAGATTTCAAGAACAATCTAATCAAGGCAATTTTCATCAAAGAAGGATTAAGAACAAGATGAGTTGTTAGAAGCCTGATACAAGATCAACATTTTTATTAATTATTCTATTTGAAAGCTTGTGCTGCAGATAAAATCTATATATATCTGGTAAAAATTATATCAAATTTATTAATAATCATTATTTTTTTTATTTATTAGATTTTCAAGTATGTATATTTAAAAATTAATTCTCTTATTTTATACTTAGCTTCACTTAAACATCTAATATGATAACGTTGGTGATAACGTGTTGGTGATAACATTTGGTAATAGCATTGATGATGACGTGTTGATGACGTGTTGAGGCTTCAGGTCCTTATTAAAAGTCGCACTATAATTTATGAGAATAAATAAACAATAAATAAATAACCCTGTCCTCTTGAATAAATTTCCATCACAGTTCTATTTCTATTAATATAATAATAATATCCATCTTCTGGGTTTTTGTAATATCTAAAAATCGTAAATGCTTATCTAAGAATATGCTGTAAATTTTTTGTACGCGTTTGATGAAGTCAAATGGACTTTTTATATGTACAAACCCATTTTTTTACGCAAAATTTAAATTTTTGCCATATTAATATGTTATTATGTGTAACTGAACTCTACTCTTAAAAAAAAAAGTAACGTTTTTTTTGCTGTGTATAAGTCTGCCGCAACAATTGATTATTGAAAGATAATAAGGTTCAGACTGTATAAAAATGAATAACCAACTTACCATCATTGAAGAACCACGTTTAAAAAGTACAAAATATTTCGATTATAAATGTTCACCTCAAACCTTGGGATTACATAACTTTTTCATAGACGAACCAGCATCTAAATGGTGCCTTGAAACTTTCGTTAATAGAGTAATAAAAAACAAAGAAACAGAACTCAATTTTGATCAAATTCAGGAACTTTTCTTAACCAACTTGGATCAAATTAATAATCTAAAGAGTACACCCCAAAGTGTTCATAGCTTTTGTGAAAACTATATTAACTGGTTACAGGTAACTTTTGATATAATAACGTTACCACAATTAATCTGAATATCAATACCTATCTAAGATGTGGAAAGGGAGGGCTGTTTCGAAAGCTTGTTGTGAGTTTTTTGAAGAAACCATTGAAAGAGAAAAATTAGTGCTACAAAAGCGAAAGCAAAAAGAGATTCTTGAGGTGTGGGTTTATTTATTTTTTTGGGAAATTGATATGTTTTTTTTCTTGAAAGTTCAGAAAATTTATGTTATTACTAGGAATATGTGAGCGAAAATGCTAAATTTCAGGCATTTGAGAGCAGTATGCAACTTCCAAGAAGGGAGAAGAGGAAAATAACATCACCACCACCTCGGGAAAGCACCTCCGATGATGAAGATGTACTTCTGACAACACCAAACAAGAAAATGTTGGAAAATGAAGATGTTAAATTGTAAGTTTTTATTTTTAATTATCCATATCGAATCTGGTATCACATTTCTTTGATCGAGTCAATTACTTGTTTTTAGATATGTCGAGTCAATTCCCATTGTATGTGCATTTGGTGTAAATATATTCAAACTGAAAAAATTATTAGGGAATGATTTAGCGAACCAAATCTCTGAGTATCGGGACAAAACACCTTCTATATGGACAAAAGAACTAGAGAATTATTTAGAATATGCATTGGATGTAAGTCTCACTAAGATCATTTAAATTATTATTTCCAAAATTTATATGTAATATCTATTGCTCTTATATAAAGCAAACAGGAAAACAATTCAAGATGGCAATACAGAATGAAATAGAAGGAGAATCGGCTAACAAGTTTAGGTTGTATATTGAAAAAGTTTTAATGGATTTATAAGTATTGAGTTATTATTATTGTATTTGGAGAAATTACCTGTAATGCTTTTGTTTTGCTACTCTTTTACAGTTATAATCTAGTGGATCTTTTTCCAACACACATGATTACAATTAGGGAGCGAAAATTTATTGTATGCCATATCTCAGCTTTGTTCAAATTTTACGAATCAACATTTGGAACTTTGACATTTGACTGGATTGAATCTCATTCACAGGCTGCAAAAGTGACTAAATCATCAACAGATACCGGGATTGTAAAAGTAGATATAAAAGGTATATATTTATTTATTTAATAATAAGTATACTTCTTAAGGATGAATTTTCTGATTCAATATTTATATTCTATTCAACAAAAAAGGAACTCGGAATAGAGATGGAAATGATGTCTGGCACATTGGTTGATTAATTATAATATGAGTTCCTTTCAAAAAAAAAAAAAAAAAAAAAAAAAAAAAAAAAAAAAAAAAAAAAAAATAACCTTAATCTTTCCTTCTTTATATATTAATATATGATATATTCAGGAAGTAGCAGGTCCACCAGGAAACCAAATAATAGCTCACACTGCTGGTGACACCAAAAAAAATTGCATACTGATATTCTAAATTTGGTGGCTATTTTAAGAAATCACCTTAATATTGATGTGAACATAGCAAAACAGATTAAGGTTTTTAGCACACAGGTTATAGGAGCATAGTGGACATTCGTTTTATCACATGTGACAAAATCGATCGTTGATCTTTTTTATAAAGATAACGAGCACATTCCAGTTGTTCTGAAAGACATGCTAAAAATTTATAAGAAAAATAAGAATTTAAGCTTATAAGATTTTCCACTATAAAATTATTATTTTTAAAGTTACCATAATGCATTGGTGTTTCATTATCAACACTCTAAAAAAAAATTTAAATTTAGAAAAAAATAACAAAGAGTTATAATTATAATATGAATTTAAATTAAAAAAAAAAGATTACCAAAACATTTATATCTGCATCATTTTCAATTAACAATTTAACAATATCTAAATGTCCACGATCACATGCCCAATGTAAAAGTGTCAAGCCCTATATCCAAAAAAAAAAAACAATGATTAATTAAAGAAATAAAAAAAGAAACAAATACAAAATATTATTCTTGAGTACCTGATTGTCTTTCTTATTTAAATCCGTTTTTTTATCTTGATCCAATATTATTTCATTTACTTCATTCAACTTGCCTTGTTTCACATATTTAAATATAGCATCATCATCTTCTTCCCTTATTTATAATATAAAACAATAAAATGTAAAAATTTCCTAGTAGTATTTATATTATTATTAATATTAAATATCAACAAACTTTGAATTGTCATCATCATCTTCATATGACATTGTAGAAACATAAGTCCATCTCTCTTTTGGATTAGATCCAAATTCCTATTTATTCATTATGTAAAAAAATATAAAATGAATATATAAATATACAAAAGAAAATAATGATAACAATTCTTCATTTAACCTCAAATTCATTTTCTTCATTTTCATTCTTGTTACACTCTCCTTTTCTTTCACTATCATCATCATCATCGTCATCATCATCATTTAACATTTTATATCTGTCCCAACCAACATTTGCCTTTTCTACAATGTCAATATATTGTAACATGGCTTGTTCTTTGGTGATGTCATCCTTCTCTTTCCATGCATCCCATTTTGCTCTACCCCTAAAATCTAAAAGTGATGGTTTTGATGTATTACAATTTCCAACTGTTGCAATTTTAAAATTAGCATATAACTATTTATCAAATAAAGTTATTAATAACATTCATCGAATTAATCAAATTAATACATATACAATTTTATTACTTGAAGTTTTATCTCATTTGGAAAGTTAACTTTTTGATTTTTATTTAGAAAATTGTAAGCCGATTTGAATTGAATTGATAAAATATCATCAATCATCATCAAACATTTCTTTTTTTATTTTATGAAAAATTTTAATTGACGATTTGCGGACATTATATGGAGCATGCTGCAACAAAACCAAAGTGAACATTGGTATTACCAGAAATTTCAGGGATCAAAATTGGCGTTAATCCCTCTATAAATATATTAATATTAATATTAATATGATTAATTAGTGATTGTCATACAAAAATATAAAAAATGGGGGAAAGCATGCACCACTTATAGATTTTGATTAGTCTAGAGTTGCTAGTGTTCCATGTCGCAATCCAAAAAAGGAAACAAAATGGTTGTAAAGGTGGTTGCAACCAGTGGTTGCAATCGTT
>CAUDNR010004600.1:117756-133994 GCA_958430865.1 Entrophospora sp. SA101 | reverse complement strand
TGATTGGATATCCGCCATTTAATGACGATACACCACAAAAAATATTTAAAAATATTTTAGATCATAAGATACAGTGGCCACCAGAAGAGCTTTTATCACCACAAGCAAAAGATCTCATCACAACACTTTTAAATCAAGATCCTGCCAAACGACCAACAGTTGCTGAGATCAAAGCGCATCCATTTTTCCATGGAATTGATTGGGACCATATTCGAGATCAGCCAGCACCATTTGTTCCAAATCCGGAAGATGAACAAGATACTAGTTATTTTGATGCTCGTAATAACCGTGCAGATATTCGTAGATTATCAGCTGGTAATATTGAAGAATTCGCGTTAGGTAGGATGACAGCACCTGGTGATCGTAGATCGATGATCCTCTCTGACGATGACAATAATGAACAATCTAACAACAATAACTGTGTTTATCCAATATCATCAAGTGTACAACCACCAAATCTATTATTATCAACAGTCACTGCAAATTTGATTGATAATATTTCATTACATTCACCAACATCACCAACAGTTTTAAACAATAATAATGAACTATCATCAAATAACAGTAGTTCTAGTATTGGTAATAATGGTAAAGGTAATAATAGTAGTAGTGACAATAACAGGAGCAGTAACAATAGTGGTAACAATAGTGGTAACAATAATGGTAGCAATGATAGTAATAATAATACTCAACGTCATTCCACATTAAAACCACCAACACAATCTGAGGAGATTCCAATTAAACATCATCAAAAACGAAGACCATCACTTTTAAAATTAACTGCAGGGGGCAAGTCAAGGAAGCAATCTATCAGTGGAACCAATAGTGATAGTTCATCATCATCATCATCATTGACGGCAACCCCAACATCAACTGGGCCAATTCCGATGACAGGCAATACATTAATATCACCTTCATATAATACACGATCAAGAAGATCAACATTGGTCGGATCACCTAAAATGTATGATATGGAGCAGACTATAGCATCAGCTTATGAAGTACACGCAGCAGGAAATCAAACGAATCGAAATGAGACAGAATTTGATGCTTTTGTTTATAAGGGAGTATCGGTTCTAGGCGATGTAAATCGTGATGTTTTATCAGGAGGCACTGGTAACAGTAATATTTAAAAGAAAATTTTTTATTTATTTCATAAAAAAAAAACAATAGCCAGCTATAACAGCATCATCAGGCAATATCATTGCATCATCGCAGTAAGAGATAAATTTAAATATATATAATATGTATATTCTAGTAGATTTTTAGATTTGTTTAAAGGATTTTGGATTTTTATTTTGTTGTTTTTTATATTGTAATTGGACTTTTTTTCAATTCATTACAAATTATATAAATATACACATTCAACGTGTGTATATTTGTATGTAACATGTATATTTATTTAGAGTTTCACTTATTTTATAGCTTCACATTTTCTTTGTTTATAGTTAATTTCAAACACGCAAACATCTATTCACCAAAAAAAAAAAAAAACAAACATTCTGTAGTATAGTTGGTTTTTCATAAATTTTTTCATTTCTAAAAAAAATTTTGATTGTGATTATTATTAAAAAAAAATAATAATTAATAAAAAAATTTTTTCTTAGATGAATCATATATATTTGGTGAATAATATATGTTGATGGTTGAATTAGAATTTTCCATAATAAAAATTTATTTTTTTTTAGAATTTCTCTTAAAAAATTTGTACAATAAATAATAAATTAATTGATTAATCAATATCAAAGTGAAGGAAAAAAGGTTTTATAATAAAAGTAAGAAAAAACAACTTTTTGAAATCATTAGTAATATAAATATATTAATATTCCAAGTCGTAACATGATTTTGCAATCTCGTAACAGAAAATATCCAGAAGCTATATTAATTTTCAACTGGTGCGTTACAAATTGTAATAAAAATAATCGAACACATATGGGACAAAACCAAGGTGAGCACTTATATACCAAGGATTTCAGGGATCATAAATTCTAACAACACAATTGTTCTGCTGATTTTACAAATTATCTTGCAATTTAATCCCATGCTTACATTTTTTTTTTTTGGAACCAGCAACAAAATCAAATTATGAAGGTGCTAAAAATTAGTAATAATACTTATCTAAGAAAAAAATTGTTGGTTGGGCAGTATCTGCATTAACCCAATTTAAGCAAGAAAGCAAAGGGTCTGACAACTTTCCAGTTTCATAGGTAGAAGTAGTAGCAATGAGAATAAATTTTGTTTGATAAATCCACTTCTTTATTAAATGGGGTGAAAATTTGTATTAAACCACGAATATCACTATTTTGAATTATCGAAAAAAAAAAATACTTGAAGGTTTTGCAATGCATTAAACATTAAATTATTCTGCTTTTATTTAATATCGCATCTTTAGTTCTATATAAACCCAACCAATTGGGTTTTCTCATTTCAATGTTCTTGCCCAAAATAAATTCTACAAAGATATTTATTTCATGGTGTGACCACCTTTTTCTTCAATGATTTTGTGATGATTGATTGCTATTATTATCAGTCATCTCAACATGATTGTTGATATCATCTCATTATTGTCAGTAATCTCAAAGTGATTGTTATTATCGGTATCATTATGATTGCCATTACGATTATTATTATTGGTTATCTCGACATGGGATATACAGAGAGTCAGCACCAAGTGAGTACTGTACTGAATCAAAGTTCAGTACAGTACTCACCCTTGTATAAACTGTGTAACATACTAAGAATAATTCAGTACACACTTGTCATTTATAACTATTAAGTTATCTAACCATTTAATATTAAGATTACCATTGAAAATAATTAAAGTGACATGAAAAAATATAATAATTTTGTTATCCCAAAAACATTTGCTTTATTAAGTAAAATTAATCTTCATATCAAATATGATATACTGAAGTTTTGCCACATATAAATAACAACTTATTGTTTTACAAACTGACTACAAATAGCAAGTTCTAACAACTTTTGTGGTATAAGTAAAAAAATACAACATATAAAAGGTAAGTAAAGCTCCGAAACGGGCCACTAGCCTTGTGTATTTAATTATGTATTGCGTCATGAATTGTCTTGAATTACGTATTAGTATTGTGTCATGAATTGTCTTGAGTTACGTATTGTGTCACGAATTGTCTTGAATTACGTCTTGAGTCATGAATCGCCTTGAGTTATGTCTTGAGTCATGAATTGCCTTGAGTTACATCTTGCGTCACGAATTGCGTCCTACATCTCTTGCATCATGAATTGTGTTTTGCGCCATGCATAACACCAATTGCAGCTTTTAAACCACTATAACTGTTTCGCCTTTTATATTTAATTAATTATTATTAATTTATGTAATCACAAAATTTTCTTATTAACTCGAAATCAACCCGAAAATTTCGGGTCGGTCTCGGGTTAGCCTTTAAAACATTCGGGTTGACACTTAACCCGCCCGAACCCCGACCCGTTAGGAGCTTTAAAGGTGAGTGCTGTGCTGAACTTTGAAAAACAAAATTTTCAGTATGGTATATACTCACTTAGCTTCAGTACGGTGCTGACTTTCTGTGTATCCATGGTAAATTTTTCTTTCTATTCATTGCTTCTTGATTCCTTGGAATTCTTGCTTATTAACTTTTTTAGCATAGAGTATTCTTCAACAATTTTATGACAGGCTTGCTCTAATTTCTTTGCCCCTTTTCCTGAATTCAAGTATCAAAAATTCCAAAACATCATCTGAGACATTTTTTCAATTACATCTTTTCTTTGAAGTATAGCTTTCCAACCTTTTTAAATCCACTGGACCTTTTAATTTTGTGGCCAATTTTTCTTTATAATTTACTGCAGCAATGTAGGCTGGATCAATTTTTTCATTAAAATAAGAGTTAGTAAAGCTTTCACTATTTTCAACTTAAAAAGTTTAATCACATCTGCCTGAATTTTTTCATCTTTCACTTTTTCTAACTCATCAAGTAAAATAATTACAATTCTTCGAAGGTATTTATAAGCAAGATTATTCAGAATTTTACAAGGCGAGACTGAGGATAAAGAAGTTATCGAAGATATGGAAATTAACTTTGTTCAGGATAAAGATGTAATAGATGTTCCAACTGCGAGAGGCAAAATCAAATGTTTGACCATCACAGTTGACCCTGGCTCTAAACTTTACTTATGTCTAGGGACATTGCTGAACGTTTCGGTTTAAAAATTGACAAAAGTCCAGCACAAGAAACCAGAGGGCATCACTTAAAGTTTTCACAAAGGTAATCTTTCCAGTTCCAGATAGACCAGAATAATAAATCACTTTACTTTGAGGGTGAAAGTTCCCTTTGAATATTATATAGAATGTGTTATGGTTTACAAATGTTTCTTTTTCCTTATAAAACCCAACATGCTTATCAATTATCTTTTTGACTTCCTCGTTCAAGACATTTTTTAATTTTTTTGTTCTGTGAAATTCATGATTACCTTTTCTCCTTAACACCTATATAAAGCATAAATACCAAAGTTAGACCAACTAGAAACATAATACTCGAGTTTTTTTAATATACTCCCTATAACCAATTTTATTAGTCTCCAAAGAAGAAAGAAAGTTTGCTAATGGAGTGATTAAAGCTCTGAACCAGGACTAGAAGTAGCAATAGTACTTTAAAAATCCGGATAAACAATGGATAATAACTCAGAGCTTTGCTTGAGAGTAGAGGCAGAAAAGTTAATATAATTAATTCCTTCAACAGAATTCTTTTTTGTTACTTTTTTTGGTCGGAAATTAAACAGTAGTAGTAATTGTCCGTTTGGTTTTTGCCCACAGTTTAGGCAATTTTAAGTTTTGCCAATTTCGTCAAAAAATTGAGAGAAATCAGGCCAAAATTACTAAACTATGGATTAGTTTCAGCCACCATCACTAAGGAGAATCTTTAGCAATGGTCGGCCAATTAAAATATTAAATTTTTTATTTTTATATTTTTAAATATTTAATATCGAATGGAATGCTTAATAATGGTCAACATCCAACAAATTCTTTACAATCAAGATATAAAACGAATCTATTCCTCCAAAGGAAAGTACTGGAGGACACAAAGTCGTAATAAATAAATATTTTCGTCTGCCATCACACCTTTTCTTGTTTATCTGGGCGGATGACCAAAAACATTCAATTTTCAGAATTTTAAGAATCTGTTAAGTGCGCTTGGAAAAAGGGCATTTTTCATAAGCGTCTTTCCTCTCTCTCTTTTTTTAATAATCAATCCCCCTGCCATTTAACAATGTTTGCACAACATCTACCAAATCCAATCCAAGAATCCTATATCTCCACTAGTTAAACTATTCCTTTTTTCGTACTAATGTTATTTTAGTAGACAAGCGCTCACGCCATTTAATTTTTGATTATCATCATTATTATAATTGAATTCCGTTATTTTTTCGATTGATAAAACGTTAGGAGTGTAAAATTTTGTATAAATATTATTCAGTACTTGTTATATAAGCTTTATGTGCGAGATTTGAGTAAGTGTTTAAAAATCTTGTCCAAATACATCTGTCCAGGTATTTTATATACATTGTATATGTGTATGTGTATGCATATATAAATATTAGATTATATTATTTTTGATTTTCTATCAACATTTTATTTTCAAATTCTGCTAATAATCTAAAGTCATCCATATATGCAGCAATAAGATCGTGATGTACCTATTATCAATGATAATAATAACATAAACAAACATTAAAGATATTATCTTTTCCAATTTTATTTTAAATAAACAATTATTTACTTGTGTGGGTGTTCGTTGAGTGATTCTAATATTTTTGGCTCTATATGACCTTCTTCTGCGTTTATAGTCACGTTGTTCAGCTAATAATTCTTCGTGTGATTTTTGTCCTTGATTTTGTTCTTGTTATTTTTCAAAAAAAAAAAAATTAATCATAATTATTATAATTATTTTATTTATTTATTTATTTTACCTTTCATCTTTTGTATTGCGTCCCATATTTCATCAAAGTTTTTATAAGGGTCATTATTTAATTGATTATTTTCAGAACGAATCTTATCAGCTAATTCAATAATTTTTGTGTATTCCTCAAGTCTTTGATCAACTGAAAGACTTGATCCTACGCCAATATTTGAAAATCCTTTTGCCAATGTTTTTAGTAATTGATCTATTATTAATTTATTGTATTTTCTAAATATAATATAATAAGACATAAATAATTACATCAAACCTTTTTCAAAAGAAACAACCGAACTTGCATTTTGATAAAAAAACTTTGAACTTGGCAGTTTTCTTTTCTAATTTTACATATATTCGAGTAATATGTGTGTGTGTATATATATATATCAATAATATTAACAATTAATAATAATGGTTATATTTACCACTCCACGTTCATTTCTAATACCATGATGTTTTAATTCACATTTTTTATAATGTTCATCGTATGATTTTTCAGGAAATTTATGAGCTATGTCAAATGGACATGATTTCAATGAATCATATTCCTAATATATGTATATATATATATATTAAAACAATCATATATATAACCAATGAAATTAAATAAATAGAAAACTTGTAAAAAAACCTTTTGTTTAATTTCCAATGATTCAATTTCCCAAGAAAGTTCTTTTAATAACTCATTAAATTCTTTATCATAATCACTCAATTGTTTTTCATAACTTTTTATTAATTCTTCTTTATCTATTAAATATGAAGATGACATTTTTTTAAAAAAAAAATGGAAATTACGACGATCATAAACAGATAAAACTTGGTGTAATTTCTAAGAATTTAAATACATATTAATATGTAGACTCGATAAGTCGGTCATATGAGCTTACCCCACATGACCGACTTATCGAGTTTACATATGTGCTGGTAAACTCAATGAGAAAAAAGTTTTCTCTGCAAAAGTAAAAAGTATTTAGGTTTCGCCGAAATCAGCTCAAATGCTAAAGCCTACAGTTGTGTTATTATTACTAAAAACCATTTGCAATATTTGGGAATTAAGCCCTGAAGAATGGAATGACATTATTAGCAAAAATCGATAAAGTTTATTCACAAGCATGTTATTGGTGATGTTTTTATGCCATTTAGGAGAACTAGCTGTCAATGCAGGTTCTCAAGTGTAAGAAAGACTCGGCTTTTATCATTTGAAAAGACCTGAGATTATGTCTGCTTGTAAAGAATGGAATAGTCGTTGAATTCACATGTTAATTTCTCAAACCTGCCATTTTGTAAAACATGTAAAATTAGTCTTAATATTAATTATAATCATTTTAATTGTAATTTCCTCTCTAATCTAATCCTCTTTTATTATCACAAGCATTTGAAATAGACAAAGACAATTAATCACCAATATTGAAAATCATCGCGGGAATACTAAAAGGAAACATTATAACGAGAACTATCTGGTGCGATGGTTATTTATTACGAGGATTATGGTTCTTTTGATAAAACTTTAGATTATGATGACAAACCCATTGGATGGAATTGCTTAACTAATTATTCGGTTTACTAATCCTCCAAAAAAACAAATGTTAGGAAATCGATACCTGTAAATAAAATTTCTTAGAACAGAGCCAGTAATTTGTCCTTATGGGTTTATCTTAGAAAGAACAAGCATAAATACGTTGCGGTTGACATAAAGACAATAATTTTTCACCCATTATATTTAAATAAAATAACAATAAAGAATACGCGAAACTTTTTGATTTAATAAAATATTAGTACATGAATTAGCAGCTTACGCAATTCCAACAGATAATGAGTATACAAAAAGAATTTGGGGAATGATTTGGATTACTATAATTAATAGCCATCTTGAATTCTTCAATACCATTTCTTTAGCGAAAGAAATGAGAGTTCTGATGGGAAATTGATTTTTAAAAACCTTCTTTCCATGTTCAGCGCCAGTTATATAAAAAATTGCTGTTTTTATTCCTATTTTTCAGAATAAATAAATCTGAATAATATCTTTATAACAACATATCAGATTGAATATCAAAAATATTAATTAATACAGCAGTTTTGAACTGAAGAATTATCTCATGTGATCAAATTTTTTCTCACCGTCATTATTTTTGTATATATACCCAAAATCATTTAAAATCTCAACCAGTTTATAAATGAGAATTGAATGAAAACCATTTATTATTAAAAACAAAGTTCTGAACAGACAACAAGAAACCAAAAAAAGGAAGATGTACCCGAGAGATATTAGAGGAGCAGGTGACAATGTTACTCCATCACATTAAAGTTAAAAAATTCTCACACTAAATATCGTTCTTTCTAAAATTTCAACAAAGATTTCTCAAAAAGTTCAAATGATGATCCATTTTAAGTTATATGTTTGTTTGCAATAAATCTTGAGTAACACAGATAACATCAAATTTTTATATAAAAACAGCCTGTCTCCATATATAATAATTGTCATTACAAAACATGAGTGAAAGATTCGTACCTTTAAGAATACCCTGTCCAGTAGTTGAATGTCAAAATCAGAATATCTACAATTGGGTCCATACAACAAATAGGTGCTGCATGGAAATATCCAACCGTGCTCATACCGGCTGTTCGACCGGCTCCATGGAAATATCCAATCGTGCTCATATTAAATGTACTGGTTGTTCGAATGTTGATCAGATGATGAATTGGCGTTTTTCTTGTCCTAATCACGCCGGAAATTATCAGTCAACGAGTCACCAATCTTTTGTAAATTCTTTGTCTGTTGCTCTTCGTATAGGAGATTACAACGATGTAATGACTGAATTAGTTAAATATTTGATGGATAATAGGTGGAATTGACAACGGTAAATAACAAATATCACTCACTATAAAAACAAATTCACAACCTGTTTTATTTATTTTGACTATCGCTAATCACAATTAAAATTTTACTATTAGTACAAGCTAATTAAATAAATCAAAATAATTTCTTATTTCTACATTTTCATTGCGTCAATAAAATAAATAAAATGGATATTATATTTATTGAACCAGAACCTATTATGAGTACTTACTATATATACATACGACGTCCACTATTAGAAACACATTAATATTAATTAATATGTGGAACAACAATCATGTTGAGTATTCTC
Source organism: Entrophospora sp. SA101 (assembly GCA_958430865.1). Lineage (NCBI taxonomy): Eukaryota > Fungi > Glomeromycota > Glomeromycetes > Entrophosporales > Entrophosporaceae > Entrophospora > Entrophospora sp. SA101. Next base: position 124,900 of record CAUDNR010004600.1, on the reverse strand, counting down.
CATTTGCAAAATTTTTGGTGGGAAAGCAAATTAAAAATAAAGAACCCAAAAAATTTGAGTTTCCATGCTTTCGTCATTCAGGGAAAAGCATAACAATCCTGAATATAGTTGGTTGCTTTTGGGAAGAAATTGTAAAGGTGATGGCAACAGCACTTATAAAAAATATCTTGAAAGAAGTACACAGAGCTTTGTTTACAAAAAATTCTAAAAAATTTATCTATTTAACAATATAAAACTTCGATACTTCTATAACTTATAAACTGTTTACCCTTCATAATTCACACATGAAACGTGTAATTTATTGTTATATATGAACTTTTCTGCAAGCATAGAACCATTGCCAAAATAATATTTGAGACTTTTTATATTTTTGATGACTAACTCTTGAGGGGTTAAAGTTTTCAATTGTTCAATTTTCTGAGTTAATTTAATATTTTCTGCTTCTTGTTGTTTAATCTTATCCAATAATTCTTGTTTCTGCTTTTTGCTTCATTCTTCAGATTTTTTCCTGAAATTTAATTACTTCTTCCCTTTCGATATTTGATTCTCCTTTGGCAGTTTGATAACTCTCTTTCTAGTTCTCTAGTTTTATTTCTAGACGAGAACTAAAAGCTTGTGAAAGTAGTCCTTTATCAGAAAGTGGTTTAGCTGATTTGGCTTTTAAATGACTACAAAAGCACCTATTTCTGTTCTTCTTTAACCTATCACATTTTTCACAGCATGGGAGAGTGTCATTGTTGTAATCTCTTTTACATTCACTACAAATAAAAACTATGTCAGAGTAACCATCAGGAGTATTATGAGCTATCATTTGGTGAGTAGCAGGAGCAGTATCGAAATTGAAATCATCAAAAACCTAGAAAACAAAAATTACATCAGAAAATACAACAATAACAATAAAAATACTAGGGATGTTAATCAGTCCTTTTGGGACCAGGTCCTGAACAGTCCGGACTGGACTTTTTCAGGTCCAGTCCTGCCATTTGGGACTTAAAGTCCTAAAAGGTCCATGTGTAACCTTATGTTCTGATTTTGTTTGAACCTCAAAAATTCAGTATGACACAATAAGGTTTGAAAAAAGAGTCCAAAGCAAATAATTATTATTAGAAGGTACTTTGATGCACCACCAGAAGAAATTGAATGTTTGGATTGGTATGCATCAAGAATAAAAGATCCTAATTATATAACTCTGTCACATATGGCAAAAGATTTTTTTCAATACAAGCCACAAGTGTGTCAAGTGAGCAAATGTTTTTAGCATTGCCAAACATATATTAAATCCAATTCGAAATAGGTTGGATTTAGAAAAAGCACAAGCAAGTCTATATGTAAAGAGCTGGATTGAAGCAGAAATTGTTTCAATTTAATTTTGGTTTTTTTATTTTGTTCGTTTTTGTGTGTATATATATATTTTTTATAATAATAAAATAACAAGTTTTTTTAGTTTCAATAATAATATGTTTAAAAAAACTTGGGACTTTTTAGGACTTTAAGTCCCAGGACTTAGTCCAGTCCAGTCCCAAGATAGGACTGCCAGTCCCAGGACTGTCCTGAACTGTTTAGGACCAATTAACATCTCTAGTTTTCATATTCTTGGGGATTTGTCATGAGAAAGAGTTACATATTTTATTATAGTTGCATATATAGATATATTTTAATGCATTCATCTTGGTTTTGTACAAGTAATATCTTTGAATTCATCTCTAACAAATGGGCGAATATTCTGGTAAAGATATTCTTGCCTTTTGTAATCCAAAGGAGATGGTGTTAACACTAAAATAGACAAAGCTCTAATTTCTTCAAAGATATCTGCTTTCTTGGTTTTCAATAAATTGAATTCAGTAAAAGGTCCATTAGCAACTTTTTGAACTTTCACTGTACCAAAATTAGATGCTTCAAAAAGAAAATGTTGATACTTCTGGATACTTGATAATAAATTCCCAAAATTGCTTTAATATCTAAATATTGAAAATCTTTTCCACCTTTATAACACTGAGCTTTATTTAATCCTGCTGGACTAGACTTTTTTATTACCTCAACCACATGACCCAGACAATCTACTCTGGTTCTTCTGTAGAGTTTTTTAATCATCCCAAAATTACCATCACATTTGAATTTGGTATGTCCAGGAATCATGAAATTCAATTCAATACTTTTGTAATAGCCACAAATTACTAAATATATGTAAAACCAAATGGTGGTGTTATTTTTATTCTGTCCTACAGCATTATCACAAGTAATCTTTAAATGCTTTTCACCTTTATTCAATTTTTTAATTACATCAAAAATCATGCTAAGAGTTCCATTGGGTCCTTTTCCTATAATTTCATCTTCATTAAGAACATAATTATTTTGTTCCCTTACTGCTTCATCTTGAAAACCAAATAAATGAACTTTACATGGACTAAGATAATAAAGTTTACTTACTTGTTGATCTAAATGTGATACATGAACATTTTGGGCTCAATCATAACTATAATGAGTAGTAGCATCAATACTGCAATATAATGTTTTACCTTTGGAATAACATTGATCAACTAGTTTTCTTTGTTCTTCTGCTAATTTGGTATTCTTATTATAATAATTTCTTTCTAATTTGGCCTTGAATAGATGTTCTTTAAATCTTTTGAGCAAATCTTTAGCTTCTTCCTCTTGGTGAGCATTATAATGTAAACCACCTCTAAAATGCTGACAAGCAGGGCTGGAAATAGTACTTTAAAAATCCGGATTTTCCTTTTAAAATTTTTAACTTCTGGAAAAAAAAAGAGTTGCTGGATATTTTTCCTTTTTATTTTTTTTCTTGTCCATATTCATAAAAAAAATTACCAAAATTTAATATATATATGCCATTACTTCAATATTTTAGAAAAGAACAGCCAGAATCACAATTTTTATCTTTTGAATTTTCAGAAGAAAAGTATTGACTCAATTAATATCTATTTCAAAATATATATTTACATGTTTTATTTTCCCTTATTCAAAAAATAAATTATAAATAAATAATTAGTATAGAACAAGAAGAATTAGATAATTTGACTATATACTGAAATTTGGGATAAAACATTTATAGATGAAACAAATATTGTTGAATCAGATATAGAAGATTTAGATGATTTGACAATTCAAGGTTCAGGTGATGATGATACTTCAAAAAATCAAATGAAAAAAGAAAAGACAGTGAATTAAGTGTAACCATGTTAAAATGTCAAATAAAAAAGTGCATTTTAAAAAATCAGGAGGAAGTTCTCAGTATGAATGGTTAAAATATGATGCAGCAACAAAGAGAATGTTTTGCACCATTTGTAAAGCACATGGAGAAAAAATCAATTTGAGGAAATGGTATATAATTAATTAATTTTGAATTTTGCAATTATTAATTTACTAATGTTAAAATGTTAATATTTAGGATTTTTGTATGTGAAAATGAAATTATGTGAATTCGCAATTCACATATGTGAAATTCAAATTTACATACGTGAAATTCAAATTAGCCAATCAGAATTTCACCCCACTCCATAATATTTCAATTTCACATACAACAGGATCAAAGAATTTTTCAAAATCTACTGCTCTAGCAACTCATGCACTTTCAAACCAACATAAAGATGTTTTGCTTCTAGAAAAGGCAAGAATAACCATGCATGATTCTTCTGAAAAGGCCATTAATAATGGTAACAAACATATAATTAATATTTACTGGATGGCAAAAAAAAAAAATATTCCAATTTCCAAACTTCCAAGTCTTATTTATATCTTAAAACTTATAGAAATAGTGCACTCAATCCAATTTTCTAATATAGATTGTGAAAAAGGTTTTAGCAAACAGAATATTATCAAATGTAATGTAATGGAAAATGACACATTGCAGATATTAATAATGGTTGGTTTAGAATAATGATGCCATCTGTAAATAGTTTGGCCATTCTGTAATATGATAACTTTTCAAGTATGCAGTTGTCAGAAAATCTGTAATATGTAAATGTATCTGTAATTTTGTAATTTTGTGAAATTGGAAATTATAAATCAAATCAAAATTTTTTGCAATTTACATAAATGAAATCATAAACTTTATTTATAAACTTTTTAAATTTAAAAATTATATTATTATACATTGTAATAATCTTCAAAACCCATTAATTCATGAGCTACTTCTATGGGATCATAATCATCACCTCCAGTCTCTTCATCAAAAAATCCACATCTAATTCTTCTATTATATTGTTTTTGTTTAACATCTTCTCCACATTCATTGCATTCATTTGCTAAATGAGAATGTAAGATTCCAGGTTTTGCAAATGCCCATTTTTTATGACAACTTATACACTCACCTTCATATATACCATTTCCTTTTTCTTGACCTTGAGTAAATTGCCTCCATACACCTGTAAATTAATTGTCTGCCACAATTAGTAGAATTGCTTAGTTCTTTTCTTGGTCTCTTGTTCATTATAAAAAAATTTGTTACACAAAAGTTATCTATTAATATATATGCAGTATTACAGAATTGCAGAATTGCAGAATTACAGATACATTTACATATTACAGAGAATTACAGATTTTGGCACTTGGTTGCAAATAGTATGACAACTTGGTTGCTAGATACAACTTCTGTAAATCTGATTTACAGACAGCATCATTAGTTTAGAAGGTACTGATTTATTTGGTTATGATTTTAGTGATGCTCTTTGTAAAATTTTTCAAAGTAAAAACAGAAGAATAAAGTAAAGAAATTTTAGCACCCAAAAAATTTTCCTTTTTTAAAATTTTCTTCCGGAAAATTTTTAGCATTCAGGAGAAACTTCCGTTTTTTTTCAGACCCTATTTTCAGCCCTGCTGACAAGTATCACACAAATCAGTTCTGGGACTCATTATTTGAATTTCTGGTGTCAATTGATGTCATAATTTTCTGAAAGCATCATATTTTAGGGATTTCAAGTTACTATCTTCTTCTAGACCAGCTATAAAATCCCTGTACACAGATTTATAACTCATTCAGCTGGTAAGAGTGTGATTGATTGAGTTATTCTATTGATGCTCCTTCCTGGACTTGGTAATCCATGAACTTCTGCATAGTTTTCTAGAAAATTCTTTACTACTTCAGCACCATTTGAAAAACCACCCAAGATTGGAGAACTCAGTTCCATACTTTTTAATCCTTTTAGTTTAAAAATTCCTCTTTCACCAGCTTTATACAATAAATGTGAGGTACTTTGTCAAGACTTTCCTTTTTCTGAGTATTTTATTAATGCAGATTTTTTTGAAGAAACAAATTCCAATATTGAGACTAATTGCTTCCCAGAAGAAATGTCTAATTATTGCAATATAGCTTTGCAAGGATCTGCTATTGGTTCCAGTGAATATTCTCGAGTTTGTGATTGGGATAACTTGCTCCGTAATCCAACAGATGTTTTTAGAAAGAGATTCAAAACAGAACATTTATGGGAAAGTGATCATAATACACATGATACATTAATCACATTGGCTGGTCTCAGATCAGATTATTGGGAACATTTTGATGATGTCCTTGTTTTTAAAGGGGAAGAAAAATCTACAAAACAAGACTTTTCTGAAGCCAAAATGAACTTACTGAAAAGATGAGAATATGGAATCATAGCATTTATGGATCACTTGAATACATTCTTGCATATGCAGCAGCAGGTAGCTATTTACAATTTTTTGCAATAGATTCATCCTTGAATCAGACAGCTATTTCAACTATTTTGGATATAGAACACTTGGAGAATAGAGTCAAGGTAGTGAAATTAAATATATTTTGTAAATCCTGAAAAAGCACTTTTTTATCAATTTATTCTGATTTATTTATAATATAGGCCCTTGTCAATATTATCAACATCCATTGCATTTTGCGTTCCATGGAACCATTTTTGCCTCAGGATGCTGTACCAGTTGGAAAACTCTTAAAGAGACCATTTGGTGATATTCTTATTATGAATGTTGAGGTTGAAAAACGGATTAATATGTTTGCAAATTATCCTTTTAGCAATATAAATGTATTAAAAGATATATATAGAAAGACAAAGGAGATTAAATTTCTAATACATGCTGTTAAAGGTCCAGAGATAAAAGATAACATATACAAAGTCATTCTTGCACCAGTAGGAATTAGACAAGTTCCAAAATCAGAACCAGAAGCTAAAGTTGCCATTCATTGCATCTTGGATGCACTTATAGCTTTACACAACTTAGGTTATGTTCACCGTGATATTAGGTGGCCTAATATTATGAAATTGGTTGATGACAATTGGATGTTAATTGATCTGGAGGTAAATAAATTTATTGTTATCATTTTTTTTGGTCTCCCTTATTTATCAAAATTTAAATAAAGCCTTTGTTTTAAATTTTTCCTCTAGTGTTCTGGTATCAATGGTGAAATGGTAAATTTTGATCCATTAGCAGATTGGGCACCTGAAGCAATTGAAACACACTCATATACAAAAAAGGCAGATATTTATATGGTAGGAAAGTTACTCAGCAAGCTTTTATGTCCCTTGTCTAAAGAAGCCCATGATTTTGAGAGGTTTACTACAACAATGAATCTTAATTTGCGTCCTACAGCTGAAGAAGCTCTTCAACATACCTGGTTTTCATAAGCACTTTCAAGTAATTATTTGGAACTCTTGATAGTATATTTTGATTATGATTACAAAAGTTATATATATGTGTCATCATATTCATTTGCAATTTGCATATATTAATAAAATCTTCTGTTATTGTCAAATAATTTTTAAAAACTTGGCAACAAAGAACTTGAACATGAGATGATTATCAAAATATTAAGGAGTTTATTTTCTCTTCTCTAGGTATAAAAAAAGAACATAACATATTTCTGTTTACTTCAATATTTTCTCCTTCCAATGCATTCAAAAAAAACATTGTTATAAATGCTGTTATTCATGTAAATATATTAACATGAAAATAAAGAAATTCCTATCTGGTAAATTTATAAGTTATAAACTACAAAGTGAACATAAAATTATAAAATTATATACAGTGTGTTAAGAAAAAAATTGGCCTCCGGAGATATAAAATTTAAAATGCATAATTTCCATATTAATTAAATAAATCATAACAAATCATTTTAGACAATAATAATTGACTCCGTAACTTAGTTTTAATTAAATTT
>CAUDNR010004600.1:87678-109221 GCA_958430865.1 Entrophospora sp. SA101 | reverse complement strand
CTTATATATAATCTATTGGTTCTCTTTTTACTGGTCAAATGATGCCAAATTGGGTAATGGGGTATCAGCAAATATCAGAACCTGATTATTCTTTAAAAAAATAATCAAGGTATTAGCATGCTGATAAGTTAATAATATTCTTAGTATTTTTATCATATAGTCTAAAAGCTTATTAGTAATATTGAAATGCCAATATTTATCCTTTTTTAGTTAATTATTGCTTAATTTAATAAACCAATAGCTCTTTATATTGTAATTAAAAGTTATTGGTTAAATATTTCTAAATCCCTTTGTACTAAAATAATATCAGGGTTTCTATTTGAATAAGGTTTGCTCAAATAAAACAAATAAAACAAATAAAACAAATAATTAATAATTCGAATGAAAGCAAATGAAGCGAAATTTGTATTACGAATAGAAACCATGCATTAATTAAGATTTAAAATCAAAAAAACAACAATAAATAAAAACAAATAGCTTTTATTGCAAAATAATTAATTTTGTTTCTTTATTGAATCAATCACACAAGCAGTAGTCAATTTAAGCAGCATTGTTTTTAAAGAAAATAATATTATTAAATGTATAAAGTTTAATGATTTTTAATGTTGCAAATTTTTTTGATGTCAATCTCAAAATCAATCATGTTTATATACTTTAAAGTTTCTTTATTTCTTTTTTTGATAAATAACAAATTTATCCTTAGTAGATTCAAATAGATTTTATTAAATCAAATGATACTAATACTAATACACCAGCAAAATTTTGGAGAAATAAAAATAAAATAGATTACTGCTATTACTATTACGTCAAATTCAAATCCCGTTAACACAATAAATGGATCACAGCATGTATGTACTAGTACATATTATTTTCCCTTTTTAAATATACACCAATCATAATTGCTCTTAATTTCCACCCAATTAAATTCATTCAAAAATGAAAATGATATCTTTGTAAAACTAAAGCTAAATTCTTTATTTGTATTTCTTTTGTCAAGATTTTTTATAATAAATTGAACACTGGCTTTCCATTCAAATGTTAAATTTAAAAAATATTAAATTATAAAAAAGCCACAAAGTGAATATAAAATTATATATAGGGATAAGTGTATATGAAGAGTAATAATAAATATAATGGTTCTAATGAATATCAAAAAGCAATTGATTTTTTAGAAAAAGGATGTAATTGTGGTTGTTCTTCAAGAATTCCCAAGGAACAATTTGCAGAATTAAGAGAATCTTTTCAAGCTCTTTCTAAAACTGAACAAGACATATTTTTAATGGCTCAACTTAAAGCAATGGATGGTGGTTCAATAAGCAGTAGTAGACGCCTTAAAAAGAAAATTAGATCTAATAAAAGGACTTTCTACCATTGGGATCACAATACACTCCTTTGTCAAGAAACTTATCTCAATATGCTAGGAATTGGCAGGACTTATTTTGAAAATATTAGAAATCATCTGATAAATTATGCTCTTTTACCAAGAACTCATGGTAATGTTAAAAGAATGCCTCAATGGAAAACTAAGATGGTGATTGATAAAAATGTTGCAGAAGTAGTAAAGTATTTTCTGGAAAATTATGCAGAAGTTCATGGATTACCAAGTCCAGGAAGAAGTATCAATAGAATAACTCAATCAATTATGTTCTTACCAGCTGAAATGAGTTATAAATCAGTTCACAGGGATTTTCTAACTGGTCTGGAAGAAGATAATAATTTGAAATCCTTAAGATATGATGCATTCAGAAAATTATGACATCAATTGACACCAGAGATTCAAATTATGAGTCCAAGGACTGACTTGTGTGATACTTGTCAACATTTTAGAGATGGTTTACATTACAATGCTCGCCAAGAGGAAGAAGCTAAAGATTTGCTCAAAAGATTTAAAGAACATCTATTCAAGGCCAAATTAGAAAGAAATTATTATAATAAGAATACCAAATTAGCAGAAGAACAAAGAAAACTAGTTGATCAATGTTATTCCAAAGGTAAAACATTATATTGCAGTATTGATGCTACTACTCATTATAGTTATGATTGAGCCCAAAATGTTCATGTATCACATTTAGATCAACAAGTAAGTAAACTTTATTATCTTAGTCCATGTAAAGTTCATTTATTTGGTTTTCAAGATGAAGCAGTAAGGGAACAAAATAATTATGTTCTTAATGAAGATGAAATTATAGGAAAAGGACCCAATGGAACTCTTAGCATGATTTTTGATGTAATTAAAAAATTGAATAAAGGTGAAAAGCATTTAAAGATTACTTGTGATAATGCTGTAGGACAGAATAAAAATAACACCACCATTTGGTTTTACATATATTTAGTAATTTGTGGCTATTACAAAAGTATTGAATTGAATTTCATGATTCCTGGACATACCAAATTCAAATGTGATGGTAATTTTGGGATGATTAAAAAACTCTACAGAAGAACCAGAGTAGATTGTCTGGGTCATGTGGTTGAGGTAATAAAAAAGTCTAGTCCAGCAGGATTAAATAAAGCTCAGTGTTATAAAGGTGGAAAAGATTTTCAATATTTAGATATTAAAGCAATTTTGGGAATTTATTATCAAGTATCCAGAAGTATCAACATTTTCTTTTTGAAGCATCTAATTTTGGTACAGTGAAAGTTCAAAAAGTTGCTAATGGACCTTTTACTGAATTCAATTTATTGAAAACCAAGAAAGCAGATATCTTTGAAGAAATTAGAGCTTTGTCTATTTTAGTGTTAACACCATCTCCTTTGGATTACAAAAGGCAAGAATATCTTTACCAGAATATTCGCCCATTTGTTAGAGATGAATTCAAAGATATTACTTGTACAAAACCAAGATGAATGCATTAAAATATATCTATATATGCAACTATAATAAAATATGTAACTCTTTCTCATGACAAATCCCCAAGAATATGAAAACTAGAGATGTTAATTGGTCCTAAACAGTTCAGGACAGTCCTGGGACTGGCAGTCCTATCTTGGGACTGGACTGGACTAAGTCCTGGGACTTAAAGTCCTAAAAAGTCCCAAGTTTTTTTAAACATATTATTATTGAAACTAAAAAAACTTGTTATTTTATTATTATAAAAAATATATATATACACACAAAAACGAACAAAATAAAAAAACCAAAATTAAATTGAAACAATTTCTGCTTCAATCCAGCTCTTTACACATAGACTTGCTTGTGCTTTTTCTAAATCCAACCTATTTCGAATTGGATTTAATGTATGTTTGGCAATGCTAAAAACATTTGCTCACTTGACACACTTGTGGCTTGTATTGAAAAAAATCTTTTGCCATATGTGACAGAGTTATATAATTAGGATCTTTTATTCTTGATGCATACCAATCCAAACATTCAATTTCTTCTGGTGGTGCATCAAAGTACCTTCTAATAATAATTATTTGCTTTGGACTCTTTTTTCAAACCTTATTGTGTCATACTGAATTTTTGAGGTTCAAACAAAATCAGAACATAAGGTTACACATGGACCTTTTAGGACTTTAAGTCCCAAATGGCAGGACTGGACCTGAAAAAGTCCAGTCCGGACTGTTCAGGACCTGGTCCCAAAAGGACTGATTAACATCCCTAGTATTTTTATTGTTATTGTTGTATTTTCTGATGTAATTTTTGTTTTCTAGGTTTTTGATGATTTCAATTTCGATACTGCTCCTGCTACTCACCAAATGATAGCTCATAATACTCCTGATGGTTACTCTGACATAGTTTTTATTTGTAGTGAATGTAAAAGAGATTACAACAATGACACTCTCCCATGCTGTGAAAAATGTGATAGGTTAAAGAAGAACAGAAATAGGTGCTTTTGTAGTCATTTAAAAGCCAAATCAGCTAAACCACTTTCTGATAAAGGACTACTTTCACAAGCTTTTAGTTCTCGTCTAGAAATAAAACTAGAGAACTAGAAAGAGAGTTATCAAACTGCCAAAGGAGAATCAAATATCGAAAGGGAAGAAGTAATTAAATTTCAGGAAAAAATCTGAAGAATGAAGCAAAAAGCAGAAACAAGAATTATTGGATAAGATTAAACAACAAGAAGCAGAAAATATTAAATTAACTCAGAAAATTGAACAATTGAAAACTTTAACCCCTCAAGAGTTAGTCATCAAAAATATAAAAAGTCTCAAATATTATTTTGGCAATGGTTCTATGCTTGCAGAAAAGTTCATATATAACAATAAATTACACGTTTCATGTGTGAATTATGAAGGGTAAACAGTTTATAAGTTATAGAAGTATCGAAGTTTTATATTGTTAAATAGATAAATTTTTTAGAATTTTTTGTAAACAAAGCTCTGTGTACTTCTTTCAAGATATTTTTTATAAGTGCTGTTGCCATCACCTTTACAATTTCTTCCCAAAAGCAACCAACTATATTCAGGATTGTTATGCTTTTCCCTGAATGACGAAAGCATGGAAACTCAAATTTTTTGGGTTCTTTATTTTTAATTTGCTTTCCCACCAAAAATTTTGCAAATGGAGAATACTCAACATGATTGTTGTTCCACATATTAATTAATATTAATGTGTTTCTAATAGTGGACGTCGTATGTATATATAGTAAGTACTCATAATAGGTTCTGGTTCAATAAATATAATATCCATTTTATTTATTTTATTGACGCAATGAAAATGTAGAAATAAGAAATTATTTTGATTTATTTAATTAGCTTGTACTAATAGTAAAATTTTAATTGTGATTAGCGATAGTCAAAATAAATAAAACAGGTTGTGAATTTGTTTTTATAGTGAGTGATATTTGTTATTTACCGTTGTCAATTCCACCTATTATCCATCAAATATTTAACTAATTCAGTCATTACATCGTTGTAATCTCCTATACGAAGAGCAACAGACAAAGAATTTACAAAAGATTGGTGACTCGTTGACTGATAATTTCCGGCGTGATTAGGACAAGAAAAACGCCAATTCATCATCTGATCAACATTCGAACAACCAGTACATTTAATATGAGCACGATTGGATATTTCCATGGAGCCGGTCGAACAGCCGGTATGAGCACGGTTGGATATTTCCATGCAGCACCTATTTGTTGTATGGACCCAATTGTAGATATTCTGATTTTGACATTCAACTACTGGACAGGGTATTCTTAAAGGTACGAATCTTTCACTCATGTTTTGTAATGACAATTATTATATATGGAGACAGGCTGTTTTTATATAAAAATTTGATGTTATCTGTGTTACTCAAGATTTATTGCAAACAAACATATAACTTAAAATGGATCATCATTTGAACTTTTTGAGAAATCTTTGTTGAAATTTTAGAAAGAACGATATTTAGTGTGAGAATTTTTTAACTTTAATGTGATGGAGTAACATTGTCACCTGCTCCTCTAATATCTCTCGGGTACATCTTCCTTTTTTTGGTTTCTTGTTGTCTGTTCAGAACTTTGTTTTTAATAATAAATGGTTTTCATTCAATTCTCATTTATAAACTGGTTGAGATTTTAAATGATTTTGGGTATATATACAAAAATAATGACGGTGAGAAAAAATTTGATCACATGAGATAATTCTTCAGTTCAAAACTGCTGTATTAATTAATATTTTTGATATTCAATCTGATATGTTGTTATAAAGATATTATTCAGATTTATTTATTCTGAAAAATAGGAATAAAAACAGCAATTTTTTATATAACTGGCGCTGAACATGGAAAGAAGGTTTTTAAAAATCAATTTCCCATCAGAACTCTCATTTCTTTCGCTAAAGAAATGGTATTGAAGAATTCAAGATGGCTATTAATTATAGTAATCCAAATCATTCCCCAAATTCTTTTTGTATACTCATTATCTGTTGGAATTGCGTAAGCTGCTAATTCATGTACTAATATTTTATTAAATCAAAAAGTTTCGCGTATTCTTTATTGTTATTTTATTTAAATATAATGGGTGAAAAATTATTGTCTTTATGTCAACCGCAACGTATTTATGCTTGTTCTTTCTAAGATAAACCCATAAGGACAAATTACTGGCTCTGTTCTAAGAAATTTTATTTACAGGTATCGATTTCCTAACATTTGTTTTTTTGGAGGATTAGTAAACCGAATAATTAGTTAAGCAATTCCATCCAATGGGTTTGTCATCATAATCTAAAGTTTTATCAAAAGAACCATAATCCTCGTAATAAATAACCATCGCACCAGATAGTTCTCGTTATAATGTTTCCTTTTAGTATTCCCGCGATGATTTTCAATATTGGTGATTAATTGTCTTTGTCTATTTCAAATGCTTGTGATAATAAAAGAGGATTAGATTAGAGAGGAAATTACAATTAAAATGATTATAATTAATATTAAGACTAATTTTACATGTTTTACAAAATGGCAGGTTTGAGAAATTAACATGTGAATTCAACGACTATTCCATTCTTTACAAGCAGACATAATCTCAGGTCTTTTCAAATGATAAAAGCCGAGTCTTTCTTACACTTGAGAACCTGCATTGACAGCTAGTTCTCCTAAATGGCATAAAAACATCACCAATAACATGCTTGTGAATAAACTTTATCGATTTTTGCTAATAATGTCATTCCATTCTTCAGGGCTTAATTCCCAAATATTGCAAATGGTTTTTAGTAATAATAACACAACTGTAGGCTTTAGCATTTGAGCTGATTTCGGCGAAACCTAAATACTTTTTACTTTTGCAGAGAAAACTTTTTTCTCATTGAGTTTACCAGCACATATGTAAACTCGATAAGTCGGTCATGTGGGGTAAGCTCATATGACCGACTTATCGAGTCTACATATTAATATGTATTTAAATTCTTAGAAATTACACCAAGTTTTATCTGTTTATGATCGTCGTAATTTCCATTTTTTTTTTAAAAAAATGTCATCTTCATATTTAATAGATAAAGAAGAATTAATAAAAAGTTATGAAAAACAATTGAGTGATTATGATAAAGAATTTAATGAGTTATTAAAAGAACTTTCTTGGGAAATTGAATCATTGGAAATTAAACAAAAGGTTTTTTTACAAGTTTTCTATTTATTTAATTTCATTGGTTATATATATGATTGTTTTAATATATATATATATACATATATTAGGAATATGATTCATTGAAATCATGTCCATTTGACATAGCTCATAAATTTCCTGAAAAATCATACGATGAACATTATAAAAAATGTGAATTAAAACATCATGGTATTAGAAATGAACGTGGAGTGGTAAATATAACCATTATTATTAATTGTTAATATTATTGATATATATATATACACACACACATATTACTCGAATATATGTAAAATTAGAAAAGAAAACTGCCAAGTTCAAAGTTTTTTTATCAAAATGCAAGTTCGGTTGTTTCTTTTGAAAAAGGTTTGATGTAATTATTTATGTCTTATTATATTATATTTAGAAAATACAATAAATTAATAATAGATCAATTACTAAAAACATTGGCAAAAGGATTTTCAAATATTGGCGTAGGATCAAGTCTTTCAGTTGATCAAAGACTTGAGGAATACACAAAAATTATTGAATTAGCTGATAAGATTCGTTCTGAAAATAATCAATTAAATAATGACCCTTATAAAAACTTTGATGAAATATGGGACGCAATACAAAAGATGAAAGGTAAAATAAATAAATAAATAAAATAATTATAATAATTATGATTAATTTTTTTTTTTTTGAAAAATAACAAGAACAAAATCAAGGACAAAAATCACACGAAGAATTATTAGCTGAACAACGTGACTATAAACGCAGAAGAAGGTCATATAGAGCCAAAAATATTAGAATCACTCAACGAACACCCACACAAGTAAATAATTGTTTATTTAAAATAAAATTGGAAAAGATAATATCTTTAATGTTTGTTTATGTTATTATTATCATTGATAATAGGTACATCACGATCTTATTGCTGCATATATGGATGACTTTAGATTATTAGCAGAATTTGAAAATAAAATGTTGATAGAAAATCAAAAATAATATAATCTAATATTTATATATGCATACACATACACATATACAATGTATATAAAATACCTGGACAGATGTATTTGGACAAGATTTTTAAACACTTACTCAAATCTCGCACATAAAGCTTATATAACAAGTACTGAATAATATTTATACAAAATTTTACACTCCTAACGTTTTATCAATCGAAAAAATAACGGAATTCAATTATAATAATGATGATAATCAAAAATTAAATGGCGTGAGCGCTTGTCTACTAAAATAACATTAGTACGAAAAAAGGAATAGTTTAACTAGTGGAGATATAGGATTCTTGGATTGGATTTGGTAGATGTTGTGCAAACATTGTTAAATGGCAGGGGGATTGATTATTAAAAAAAGAGAGAGAGGAAAGACGCTTATGAAAAATGCCCTTTTTCCAAGCGCACTTAACAGATTCTTAAAATTCTGAAAATTGAATGTTTTTGGTCATCCGCCCAGATAAACAAGAAAAGGTGTGATGGCAGACGAAAATATTTATTTATTACGACTTTGTGTCCTCCAGTACTTTCCTTTGGAGGAATAGATTCGTTTTATATCTTGATTGTAAAGAATTTGTTGGATGTTGACCATTATTAAGCATTCCATTCGATATTAAATATTTAAAAATATAAAAATAAAAAATTTAATATTTTAATTGGCCGACCATTGCTAAAGATTCTCCTTAGTGATGGTGGCTGAAACTAATCCATAGTTTAGTAATTTTGGCCTGATTTCTCTCAATTTTTTGACGAAATTGGCAAAACTTAAAATTGCCTAAACTGTGGGCAAAAACCAAACGGACAATTACTACTACTGTTTAATTTCCGACCAAAAAAAGTAACAAAAAAGAATTCTGTTGAAGGAATTAATTATATTAACTTTTCTGCCTCTACTCTCAAGCAAAGCTCTGAGTTATTATCCATTGTTTATCCGGATTTTTAAAGTACTATTGCTACTTCTAGTCCTGGTTCAGAGCTTTAATCACTCCATTAGCAAACTTTCTTTCTTCTTTGGAGACTAATAAAATTGGTTATAGGGAGTATATTAAAAAAACTCGAGTATTATGTTTCTAGTTGGTCTAACTTTGGTATTTATGCTTTATATAGGTGTTAAGGAGAAAAGGTAATCATGAATTTCACAGAACAAAAAAATTAAAAAATGTCTTGAACGAGGAAGTCAAAAAGATAATTGATAAGCATGTTGGGTTTTATAAGGAAAAAGAAACATTTGTAAACCATAACACATTCTATATAATATTCAAAGGGAACTTTCACCCTCAAAGTAAAGTGATTTATTATTCTGGTCTATCTGGAACTGGAAAGATTACCTTTGTGAAAACTTTAAGTGATGCCCTCTGGTTTCTTGTGCTGGACTTTTGTCAATTTTTAAACCGAAACGTTCAGCAATGTCCCTAGACATAAGTAAAGTTTAGAGCCAGGGTCAACTGTGATGGTCAAACATTTGATTTTGCCTCTCGCAGTTGGAACATCTATTACATCTTTATCCTGAACAAAGTTAATTTCCATATCTTCGATAACTTCTTTATCCTCAGTCTCGCCTTGTAAAATTCTGAATAATCTTGCTTATAAATACCTTCGAAGAATTGTAATTATTTTACTTGATGAGTTAGAAAAAGTGAAAGATGAAAAAATTCAGGCAGATGTGATTAAACTTTTTAAGTTGAAAATAGTGAAAGCTTTACTAACTCTTATTTTAATGAAAAAATTGATCCAGCCTACATTGCTGCAGTAAATTATAAAGAAAAATTGGCCACAAAATTAAAAGGTCCAGTGGATTTAAAAAGGTTGGAAAGCTATACTTCAAAGAAAAGATGTAATTGAAAAAATGTCTCAGATGATGTTTTGGAATTTTTGATACTTGAATTCAGGAAAAGGGGCAAAGAAATTAGAGCAAGCCTGTCATAAAATTGTTGAAGAATACTCTATGCTAAAAAAGTTAATAAGCAAGAATTCCAAGGAATCAAGAAGCAATGAATAGAAAGAAAAATTTACCATGGATACACAGAAAGTCAGCACCGTACTGAAGCTAAGTGAGTATATACCATACTGAAAATTTTGTTTTTCAAAGTTCAGCACAGCACTCACCTTTAAAGCTCCTAACGGGTCGGGGTTCGGGCGGGTTAAGTGTCAACCCGAATGTTTTAAAGGCTAACCCGAGACCGACCCGAAATTTTCGGGTTGATTTCGAGTTAATAAGAAAATTTTGTGATTACATAAATTAATAATAATTAATTAAATATAAAAGGCGAAACAGTTATAGTGGTTTAAAAGCTGCAATTGGTGTTATGCATGGCGCAAAACACAATTCATGATGCAAGAGATGTAGGACGCAATTCGTGACGCAAGATGTAACTCAAGGCAATTCATGACTCAAGACATAACTCAAGGCGATTCATGACTCAAGACGTAATTCAAGACAATTCGTGACACAATACGTAACTCAAGACAATTCATGACACAATACTAATACGTAATTCAAGACAATTCATGACGCAATACATAATTAAATACACAAGGCTAGTGGCCCGTTTCGGAGCTTTACTTACCTTTTATATGTTGTATTTTTTACTTATACCACAAAAGTTGTTAGAACTTGCTATTTGTAGTCAGTTTGTAAAACAATAAGTTGTTATTTATATGTGGCAAAACTTCAGTATATCATATTTGATATGAAGATTAATTTTACTTAATAAAGCAAATGTTTTTGGGATAACAAAATTATTATATTTTTTCATGTCACTTTAATTATTTTCAATGGTAATCTTAATATTAAATGGTTAGATAACTTAATAGTTATAAATGACAAGTGTGTACTGAATTATTCTTAGTATGTTACACAGTTTATACAAGGGTGAGTACTGTACTGAACTTTGATTCAGTACAGTACTCACTTGGTGCTGACTCTCTGTATATCCCATGTCGAGATAACCAATAATAATAATCGTAATGGCAATCATAATGATACCGATAATAACAATCACTTTGAGATTACTGACAATAATGAGATGATATCAACAATCATGTTGAGATGACTGATAATAATAGCAATCAATCATCACAAAATCATTGAAGAAAAAGGTGGTCACACCATGAAATAAATATCTTTGTAGAATTTATTTTGGGCAAGAACATTGAAATGAGAAAACCCAATTGGTTGGGTTTATATAGAACTAAAGATGCGATATTAAATAAAAGCAGAATAATTTAATGTTTAATGCATTGCAAAACCTTCAAGTATTTTTTTTTTTCGATAATTCAAAATAGTGATATTCGTGGTTTAATACAAATTTTCACCCCATTTAATAAAGAAGTGGATTTATCAAACAAAATTTATTCTCATTGCTACTACTTCTACCTATGAAACTGGAAAGTTGTCAGACCCTTTGCTTTCTTGCTTAAATTGGGTTAATGCAGATACTGCCCAACCAACAATTTTTTTCTTAGATAAGTATTATTACTAATTTTTAGCACCTTCATAATTTGATTTTGTTGCTGGTTCCAAAAAAAAAATGTAAGCATGGGATTAAATTGCAAGATAATTTGTAAAATCAGCAGAACAATTGTGTTGTTAGAATTTATGATCCCTGAAATCCTTGGTATATAAGTGCTCACCTTGGTTTTGTCCCATATGTGTTCGATTATTTTTATTACAATTTGTAACGCACCAGTTGAAAATTAATATAGCTTCTGGATATTTTCTGTTACGAGATTGCAAAATCATGTTACGACTTGGAATATTAATATATTTATATTACTAATGATTTCAAAAAGTTGTTTTTCTTACTTTTATTATAAAACCTTTTTTCCTTCACTTTGATATTGATTAATCAATTAATTTATTATTTATTGTACAAATTTTTTAAGAGAAATTCTAAAAAAAAATAAATTTTTATTATGGAAAATTCTAATTCAACCATCAACATATATTATTCACCAAATATATATGATTCATCTAAGAAAAAATTTTTTTATTAATTATTATTTTTTTTTAATAATAATCACAATCAAAATTTTTTTTAGAAATGAAAAAATTTATGAAAAACCAACTATACTACAGAATGTTTGTTTTTTTTTTTTTTTGGTGAATAGATGTTTGCGTGTTTGAAATTAACTATAAACAAAGAAAATGTGAAGCTATAAAATAAGTGAAACTCTAAATAAATATACATGTTACATACAAATATACACACGTTGAATGTGTATATTTATATAATTTGTAATGAATTGAAAAAAAGTCCAATTACAATATAAAAAACAACAAAATAAAAATCCAAAATCCTTTAAACAAATCTAAAAATCTACTAGAATATACATATTATATATATTTAAATTTATCTCTTACTGCGATGATGCAATGATATTGCCTGATGATGCTGTTATAGCTGGCTATTGTTTTTTTATGAAATAAATAAAAAATTTTCTTTTAAATATTACTGTTACCAGTGCCTCCTGATAAAACATCACGATTTACATCGCCTAGAACCGATACTCCCTTATAAACAAAAGCATCAAATTCTGTCTCATTTCGATTCGTTTGATTTCCTGCTGCGTGTACTTCATAAGCTGATGCTATAGTCTGCTCCATATCATACATTTTAGGTGATCCGACCAATGTTGATCTTCTTGATCGTGTATTATATGAAGGTGATATTAATGTATTGCCTGTCATCGGAATTGGCCCAGTTGATGTTGGGGTTGCCGTCAATGATGATGATGATGATGAACTATCACTATTGGTTCCACTGATAGATTGCTTCCTTGACTTGCCCCCTGCAGTTAATTTTAAAAGTGATGGTCTTCGTTTTTGATGATGTTTAATTGGAATCTCCTCAGATTGTGTTGGTGGTTTTAATGTGGAATGACGTTGAGTATTATTATTACTATCATTGCTACCATTATTGTTACCACTATTGTTACCACTATTGTTACTGCTCCTGTTATTGTCACTACTACTATTATTACCTTTACCATTATTACCAATACTAGAACTACTGTTATTTGATGATAGTTCATTATTATTGTTTAAAACTGTTGGTGATGTTGGTGAATGTAATGAAATATTATCAATCAAATTTGCAGTGACTGTTGATAATAATAGATTTGGTGGTTGTACACTTGATGATATTGGATAAACACAGTTATTGTTGTTAGATTGTTCATTATTGTCATCGTCAGAGAGGATCATCGATCTACGATCACCAGGTGCTGTCATCCTACCTAACGCGAATTCTTCAATATTACCAGCTGATAATCTACGAATATCTGCACGGTTATTACGAGCATCAAAATAACTAGTATCTTGTTCATCTTCCGGATTTGGAACAAATGGTGCTGGCTGATCTCGAATATGGTCCCAATCAATTCCATGGAAAAATGGATGCGCTTTGATCTCAGCAACTGTTGGTCGTTTGGCAGGATCTTGATTTAAAAGTGTTGTGATGAGATCTTTTGCTTGTGGTGATAAAAGCTCTTCTGGTGGCCACTGTATCTTATGATCTAAAATATTTTTAAATATTTTTTGTGGTGTATCGTCATTAAATGGCGGATATCCAATCAAAAATTCAAATAAACAAACACCAAGCGACCACCAGTCTACTGCTGTAGAATGTCCAATGCCAAGTAATAATTCCGGTGCCAAATAGTCTGGTGTACCCAGTAATGCTTTTGAGCTTTGACGATTCTGTTTTTTTCCAAACAATTTCGATGAACCTTGTTTTAGTGAGTTTTTGGAATTATTGTTCTTATTGCTGTTGTTAGTATTATTGTTAACGCTACTATTATTAATAATATTATTATTGCTATTATTATTGCTGATGTTATTGGAATCCAAACTGAAATTAACATGACTAATGCGCTGTTTTGGATTCTCGTTAGAAAATATTGCTGATACTGGTCTGGAGTGTACGACGGAACTAGATCGAGAATCAATACTACCAGTTCTTGTAGGCTTTGAACCCAATTTTTTATCTGATATAATCGACAATGACTCATCCTCTTTTGTAAATGCCATATTGCTTTTTTCAGGTATAGAAATCCTTGATAATCCAAAGTCTGTTAATTTAATATGTCCTTCAGATGTAATCAACATGTTGTCGGGCTTGAGATCACGATGTGTAATACCATTATTGTGAAGATATTCAAGAGCTAGAATTACTTCGACTGTGTACATTCTTGCCATTTCCTCGTCAAAAAGTTCAAAATTTTGAAGTAGAGAAGATAAATCACCGCCGATTAGGTATTCCATAACCAAATATAAATAATCTTGACTTTGAAATGCATAATAGAGTTTCACAACAAATGGTGTCCTCGACAAACTCAGCACTCTTCTTTCCGCCAAAACATGATTTACCATGTTTTTTCGAACCATATCAACTTTCTTTAAAATTTTGATGGCATAAAGATCTCCTGTCGTTTTTTTACGTGCTAAATATACTTTTCCGAAAGCACCTCGACTAATTGGTTTTATTATTTCAAAATCTTGTATGCTAGGAATTTTAGTTTTGGCACCCTTTAAAAAAAAATCAAACAAATAAATAAAAATGCTTTAAAAATGATTTTTTCAATAAATAAATTAAAAACACATACTCCTTTATTATCTCCGTTAGCAGCTATTGGTATTCCAGTAGTTTCTTTGCTAGAACTATTATTTCCAGAACGACTATTACCACCACGAAGCACTGCAGCAAAAAGTGAAATTAATTTTTTGCCACCTCGAGGCGGTGGTGGCGTAATATCTGAATCATATGATATTGAACCAATGCTATCATGTCTTCTATGATTTGAAGAACTACCACTACCACCCTCTCTTTGTCCGCCACTAATGCCACCGTTATTACGTGAATTTTTAGAGGATGTTAAACTATTTGATGATTTGTTTGATGCAGACGTTGATAGCATACGGCTTGAGATTGATTGTTTTCTTGAAATTTTTTGAGAGACTTTTAAACTATTATTATAACTGCTATTTTCTTTATCAGTTGATGAAATGGCTTGTGTAATAGATGTGGAAATATTGCTGTTGTTATTATTGTTATTGTTATTATTCATGATATTAGATATTGCATTTGTAGCACGTAATTTTTGATGATAGGATTGAAATGTATCATGTTTCTCCTTAACAACATGTAATAAACGTTTACCATATGTTAAAATATTTTCATCTCTTGTGGCATTCTTTTCCATTTCTTCGACAAGTCTTCCCAGCTTGCTTGCATATTTTTCTATTTTTCTCATAGCATCACGTCTATTTGCGGTTTCTTTAATATTAGCAGCTCTAAATATTTTTATTCGATGTACTTTGTTAGAATAATTATTAAAAACATTTTTTCAAATTCAATAATTGAATGAAGGATTCTTTACTTTTTGCCATAGCCTTCCATCATTTCTGCATCTTTAATATTAGAGATATTGGAATAATCTTGGAAGGGGAGGTTTTTTTCCTAAATCATTAATAAATAAATAAATAAATAAATAAATAAGTATTAAAACTACATTAATAACGATAACAATAATAAATAATAATGAATTGAATACAAACTCCTTTCATGATCTCTGATTTTTTTTTGGTCATATCATTAATCAATCTACGTAATCTACCATCACATTCTTGTAATTTAAATGCGTATTCTGTTGTTATAGCACAAGTTCTCGAGTGAGCATCCAATTCATGACTATGAATCATCTCTTCACATATACGACATAGTATATAATCATGTGGGATTGAGAACCCTGACGTTATACCACCACCACCATGATTGCTGTTAGTAATTATCACAGATGAACTATGATTCATTAGGCTAGTACTATGCAAAGTATCTTTATCTCCTCTCATTGACACAAATGAACTACGACGAGACAATGAGAATGCATTAGAGTCAAATGACAGAGTACGAGTTTTTTCTGGCATTTGTGGTCTTGGTAGATGAGTATTGCGTACAGGACTTGGTTGAACTAAAGAATTTGTTGGCGAGCCGGTTGGTGAAACACAAGTAGAGGATGTAGGACTATGGAATGCGTTTTTGAGTGATTTGAAGAAATTCATCATTTGTTTGGACTAGGTTTTTTTTAAAGTTAATATATATAAAAATAAAACAAACAATAAACACACATATATTTATAATGCTTTTAAAACTGCATACCTTTTTGGATTTCTTACGACCCTCTAAATCACTACTGCCATCTTGTTGTTGTTTCATTATTATACCAATGTCTATTTCACGATTCATTTCTTCTTGTAACAACATATCTACTTGCTTTCTTGTTAAACTACTCCATGTTAAACTATTATCATCTACAGTTGAATGAGGAGGAGGAATGTATGTGATAGGTGATTCAAATACCAATTCATTTGCTGCCGCATAAATTTGTTCGAAAGAATCTCGTAATGATTTAATCTGTGGAACTGGTGGTGTCAACACATGTTTAGCTAAAGGAGACGAGTGTTGCTGATGTTGCTGCTGTTGTTGCTGCTGCTGCGGAACTGGGAGATAATTGGGTGCGATTTTTGTATTGTTACCATCTCTTTGGTTCTTCTTATTATTAACGCTATCAAATGATTTATGCCTTTGATGATAACTGTGAAGTGATGTCTGTGGTGGTGAGTAAGAAGATGGAGTTAGTGGTGATGAAGGTGTGAATAACGGCGATGAAATTAACCAATCAGAATTAGTAGGTGGTGGTGTATCTTCTTCCTTATTGTTATTTTCTAACGATAAATCACCATTTGTTTCAGCGTATGATTGATTCTTTCAAAAAAAAAATCATTCTTTTTTAGTTAATATTATTTTCATTTTTGATATCAAAAAAAAACTATTTGACATCATCAAAAAAAAAATTTTTACTTACCACTGCATCAACAGCTCTAGCAACGTCAGCAAAAGTGTATACAAGTCTCGTTAATAATTCTTCAGCATCAGCATTACCGACAGGCATTTTTTTCTGAGTTTCCATAAGTTCTTGAAGCTCCTTCATAATTTCCACGGCAACATTATAATGTACTAAATCATGTATAGCAGTCTTAAGTATCCTCTTAGCAATACGATCGATACGTGTCAATAATATAGTATGAGAGGAGGCTTATTAAGAAAAAAAAGAATTGATTTTTTTTTTTTGATTAATTATTTTTAAGAAATGTGTAAATATTCCAATATACATGTTGAATAAATTTTGATTTTTTCTCCCATTTTTCATTAAATTATTAATCTATCCAAACCAAAATAATGTCAATATGGTATTGTAAACATTATCTTTTTTTGTACAATATTGTTAATCTCTAATTACTATTCAATATTAATATCACCGTTATTGTTTAAAATAATATTAAATAGCCTACTCACCCAAAACACAAGGTGGCCAACTATTTGAATGAATAAATCTGCGTTCTGTGCGTTTCTTTTTAATCGATATCTTCTTTGGGCTTGTAATATCCCCATGTAATGATACAGATTCTTGTTTATTACCATCACCACCATAGTATTGTTCATCAATATTTTCGAATTTTAATCTATCAACAGGAGTAAGCCTATTTTTATAATTGTTATTGTTATTGTTAGTGCTAATTTTAATAGCATTATTATTGCTGTTGCTGTTGTTATTATCATTATTATTGCTATTTGGTGATGAATTTTCATCATCTGTATCACTGATTGGTTGTTTTGGTTTTACTTGTTTAATTATTCTGTTATTATTATTACTATCGTTATTATTAGTCGAAACTGGTTTGTTAGTACTTAATGTTCTTTGACTATTATTTCTACGAATTACAACAAGTGGTTGTTTATCCTCGTCATCACTCCAACCATCATACGATAATTCACTTAATAATTCTTGATATCTATGTGATTGGTACCAATGTCGCAATAGAACTGTGATAGCTTGATCTGCTCTACGTTTTGCCTCTTCAAGATCTTTTAAAAGTTTTCTTTTAACTTTTGGAAAAGCAAATTCAGGTGAACTTTCATCGATTATATATAAGTCACTTAAATGATTTTCTTGAGCGTCAATTGATAAATCTGGGAAGAATCTAATGGTAGTAGGAGATCTCGGAAAAGAAGGTCGGCGTTTTACGGAAGAAGAAAAGGTAAACGAGGACGGTGGAAGTTCATCGTTTGTAAAATAAGCATCAGAATCTGTTTCTAATGACTCTGTTTCTGAATCAGAATAAAATGAAGACGTGCTTGAAGAATTAAATTCTGATTTTAAACTAAGTAAACGTTTAAGTTGTGAGCTTGCACCACTTTGACGACGTTGGATTGGAAGTTTAGCATGATATAAACTATTAATACTGTTGTTGTTGGTGTTGTTGACATCGATGTTGGTAGTGGCACTACTGCTACTTGGAGTGGCAAGGCTACTTGTTTCAAGAGTTAAATGTTGTGGTTGTTGCTGTGATATTGAGGAGGTAGGAGAAGGAACTGATGGTTTAGTTGAAGAATCAGCAGCTTGCAAGAGTTGCTGTTGAGGTGATTCCGTTATTGATTGTGATTTTTGTTGAGGTGAAGAAGATGCCATCTATTATTGGCTTTTTTTAATTTTTTGTTGTTGTTGAAAGATTTTATTTTATGATTTAGTTTACAAGAGTTACAAAAAATAAAGATTGATGTATGTATGTCTATCTTTTTTTGAGAATAAATGAAATAAAAGTAGAAGACGGTAGATATAAACTACAACTACTTGCTACTAATATTATTGTATTTTTTTATTTTTTAGTTTTTTAGTTTTTTTGACAAAAAAAAAAATTTTTTTTTTGGTGAATTTATTGAGTAATATTTATACACCCCGGAAATTTTTAAGTTATGTCTTTTATTTATTTATTTATTAACGAATAAATATAATAATAATAATAGAGAGAGAAGGGGTTTCTTAACTCTATGACCCCAAGAAATTTTTTGAAACACAGAATAGAAAACAATTACATATATTAGTGATTGTATCACGTTGTATATACTTTTAGAAAAAGAGGCAGGTACACAATTAATTACATACGTCGGCGCTCGATATAACGAAGCGCCTGTTTTTAAAATTCTTTATGGGGCATGCTTGCAACAAAACCAGGCAAAATGAACATTTGTATTACCAAAAATTTCAGGGTCCAAAATTTTTAACATCAGAATTTTTATAATGTCTCAAGTAAAGTGATTGATTACCTGGCCGAGTTCTTTACCCAACCTGATTGAGAGCTCTAATAGTGACTAAATTTGTCTTTACCACTTGTCAATGTTTTGTTAACCAAATTATTTGCTAATATTCTCTACAAATGTTAGATTGATATAATTGTAAAAAAAAATATTCACAACCAATGAAAATCGTATTTTTTTATTAATTTGTCTTAGTAATCTTCCTTCCAATAGTTATCTTTAAAATTAAAAATTCTATTATCAACTGATATTGATTTTAATTTTTTCCGGAGATGTTTGTTTTAGAACTTCAATAATTCTATTACAATCATCTATTTCATTCAAATGGAAATACAATCCTTTCTAATTTGTTACAATTATTAAATATTTTCATTATTTCTTCATATACTTCAAACCAGGTTGGCAAATTGACTGGTCCACTGATAACAGATGGATTTTGGACTGGTCCATTGCCATTAATAAAATACTAAATATGGTTAAAGTGTTATACTAATGGGCCAATGAACCACCAATAGACCCATCAATGGACTACTCATTTGCCAACCCTGTTCTATTACAATCATCTATTTCATCCAAATGGAAATACAATCCTTTCTAATTTGTTACAACTATCAAATATTTTCATTATTTCTTCATATACTTCAAACTTATATTGTGTTGATAAGTCTAATAGGTTTTTACAATATTGTATTATTGATTGAAATAACTCTCCTAAAGATTCATTATTGTCTGGGAAACCATAAAGTTTTAGATTTCTTAAAGTTCCTCCATTGATTTTAATAAAATCAGACAAGTCTGATAGAATTGATCCGGGGTTGACAAATTGATTGGTCCATTGAGAACTGATGGATTTTGGACTGGTCCATTGCCATTATTAAAATACTAAATATGGTTAGTGTTATACCAATGGACCCAATGGACCCAATGGACTACCAATAGACCATCAATGGACCGCACACTTGCCAACCCTGAATTGACCAACTATAACAAATATTCAATTTCACAAATTCAATGTTTGGTAATAAAATATTTTTAAATATTTTGTTTTGTAACTATTAATTTTTAATAATAAAGTCTTTAATTTTTTAAATGTCAGTACTAATATATGATCTAAATTGTTATACCCATTACTTGAATAATATATTATTGATTGTGAATGTGCTAGAATTGCTTTTTTGTAATTATCTGATAAAGCTTGTTTATGAAATGAATTAATTGTTAACCACTTTATTTGATTTTGCACTTCAATTAGTTGAACCAAACTATCTTCAGCATGAGGATTCTGAAAGCAATTGTCAAATATTTGATAGTCTTTTACCAAATATAGATCTGTTTGGTAAGTATTAAATGTTTTAAGATTTGTTGAATGTTCTAAAATAAATTCTACTAATTTATTTCATAAAAATTCTAATCCACTTTCTGTCACTAAATGAAAATGAGAATTGCCAAAATCAATTCTGGTACATAATTGTATAATGATGGTTTTTCCAATAGGTCAAAAGTTAAAGTTAATTCCATTCTAGTTAAGTGATCCTTATCTTTTTCCAATAAACAATTAATTAATATTTTAGTGATCCCAAAAGAATAAAGTGAGTTTCTCCATAAAATCGGAATACTAATGTAGTGCCATGGTCTATTAACCAGAGTGCAAGAATATAATGTTTTGTAATTATCTGAATTATATATATTCAAATATTTCGATTAAAAGCTCATGTGGCAAGTTCGCCGTCACTCATTTATTACTACTGATAATAATAAAATAAAAACAATTCATAAATAAATAATTAGAGTGACAACAAGTGGCATAGCCATCACCATTCTTATGATAAACACTTACCCTCTTTCAAATTCTTTGTTATTTTCTTGATTCTTTAAATGACATTTTGTTTATTAAAAAGAATTGTGTATTATTATTGGCACTTGGTGTTGGAATGAATTGTTCAGATTTTGATATTTTTATTGATGATAATCATGTGATTATTAAAAAATTTATGTAATGCCTGATTATAAACATAATAGAAATACTCAAGCTCCCAATATCTACCAACTTAAAAATATTGCCTCAGATTTAAAAGATGAAGATTTTGTCAAAGCTGCAGAGGAATATAAAAACAATATTTCAAACAATGAAGAAAATTTTGATGGTAAATCTATTGGGTTATGAATAGTAGGTATAACTTTAATCTTAGGCTTTACAATTGCTATGATTTATGTTACTAAAAGAATTAAAAGGAAAAAATAGATTAATTGTTCAACCATAAGACTTCATTTTTCATATTATTTTCCTCCTAAAGATTTCTGTTTTTTGTTAGGTAATAGCACACCTTCATTCCGCTTTATTTTCCTGATGTTTATTATTTTTCTTTCTTC